>JARHVA010011515.1:0-42500 GCA_037957365.1 Torreya grandis | reverse complement strand
TCTAGATTTCATTAGATGAAAGGGTAAGAGCACCAAAAAGTGAATGCTTTAGTGTCTAATGCTATTTTTCATTCCTACCTCTCTTGTCTGAACTAATCAAAGAGACCTAAAACTTTTTGGATAGTTGTATTGTACCTATGTGAATGTACTTATAATAAATTGAGTGCTAGTTGTCAATGAAACTCACTATGGAGCTGATTTTGTCTAAAAATCCTAACCATTTATCATGATTGATAAAATGATATTTGAGTCACTTGAGAAAGAGGGGGGTTAGTGTTTAATATGTACTAAGAATGCAATCTACAACCCTTGTGCAGGAACGCTACCTACATACCAATATTTGGAGGAGGTATCAAGCCATATGTAGTTCTCCCACATAATGTACTTTGTGAAATAGTGTGATATAGATGGAAATACAAATTTGATAGTATTTGAGGTGGCTAGGGATTGGTATGAGGATTTGAGTATATTTGCAGCTATGTTGGGTGACTATGTGCAAAGAATAGGTAAGTTTATGTTAGTGCTTTATTTATATTATTGATTGATTTGTAAATTTAGTCACCTCCCTTTATAAATGAGCTTTGAGTGGGATTTTTTAGTATATAAATGATCATGGGTTACATGTAATCACATAAGGCCAACCTAATTATAAAGACTAGATGAAAATAACCATTAGGGCTCAAAGTATAAATGGATAGGACCATTGAAAATAGGACACTTTGGTATTTGATGATATAGTCCAAATGGGGCATTTTTATCCTATAAGATTAGGACATAGGGAACCATGATTGGCATGGTATATACTATTTGTTTGAGGTGGAATGACTATTCGGAAGGTTTTGGATGACTGGTAATGATCAAAAAGGTGTCTAGAAAGGTCACAAGAACATGCAAAAGAGACCTATGGATGGGGTGTCACAAGCCACACTCAAACTACCAATTTGGACACTTTATATGACTTTATTTGCCCCTTTTATTTTAGTGATGCAATAAATAAAAATAATAGGTTAAAGGAAAAATATAAATCATATGTGAACTCACCTGCAAGGGTGAATCCCATAAACATTTGTGATATTGAGTTTACATAGAGAGAGCATAACATGAAGCATAAATATACAAGAGAAAACAAGGAGTAGATCAATTCTTACTAGGCACACTATGTCTAAAATAAAAATGTATAAAGTTTGGGTAAAAGAGAGAGGAACAAGAAGGAATGAATACAAAACCTATTGTGATGTTGAGTGATGTTGAGTGATGTTGGGTATGTGTTGTACCAAGAGTAATATCATGAATGGAGCTGAGTGCTCAATTCCCCAAGGGTGGCTCAAGAATATAAATACTAGCATTTTGGCTCCATCATCACCCACTATGTAGTGAATCCATGTGATCATGCATGTGTTAATAAATTCTTAGACTATGTTTTCAAACCCTCTAAATAGGTGGTTCAATAATATAAAGGCTAGCTAGTCCTTTGTCTCCATCATTGCCCACTAAGTGTGAACTATGAATTGATACTAGTACGAGTGTGTGTCATATGAGATGGCTCAAAAATCTCATGAATGGTCTATATTTTGATAATGTGGTGTGAATATTCAAATGTATAATGACAACTAGACCAATCTCGGCCACTCTAAAAGGTGGAGATTAGGCTTGTATGAAATTCACTCTAAAAATGAAAAACTAGGATTATATGAAAGCCACATCAAAATGATGCCAACCACCTACAGCTGAAATAAGGCATGAAAATATTGATAATAATTGAGTAATACAATGAAATATAAAGAAAATAAGGCAAATTTATCATGCACATTGCCTCAAATTATTGGTGTCTGTAACATGGATTCCAATCTAAAAGTTATACCAACTGTCTAATCTAAAATTGGAAGCAAGAGCCATCATGTCATGCATGATGCCATCTATATCTAGATAATTTGAGTAAAACTATATTAAAATTGTCCAATCTAAACTAGACTATAGCTGACAAAACTATAATTGAAGTTATATTTTTGTCTATTTCTAAAATTTTTGGGTTTTTGGCTGTTTGGATAGGAGTACCAAAATGTGGATAGTTTGTTGTAGGGAACTGTAGTCTGAATGGGGTGCTCTTATGCTTTACTATTTATTATGGTTTTTCTATATTTTTCACTATTTTTATGGTCTAATCTACATTTTTTTAATTTTGATCATTATTATGAGTGTTCTAAAAACTAATTTTTGACCAGTAAAGGCCTTTGATCTCTATGATAAAACCCATGTTTGTTGCCCCCTCTTTTGAGGGTAGGAATGAAGACCTTACAATGAATACCCTTAGATAAAAGAGACTTTAAAGTGTGTTATTATGTGAAATACATGATACAAAAATGATGATCCAAAATATGTCTCTAGATATATCATAGTTTGTGTTAGAGATTGTTTGATCAATAGGGGTATGCCTAAATAGATGTAACAATGTAATAGGATGTGCAATATTCTAAACTAAAAATAGAAATCTAATTAATTTTTAAGGAGGGATGAAGCATGATGTCCATCATGGCATCCAAGAAAGCAAGATAATTCATTATGTGAATCATGGCATTGCAAACAACTAAGAATCAAACAAGCAAACAAGCATGCAAGGCAAGAAGTAAGAAGCATACAAAAGAGGTCGAGGGACAAAGAGAACAAGGGACATGGACACATGTCACTCAAACTAACAAAACAATCATACAAGGTAGGTTAAAAATCCCACATACACAAATAATTTAAAATAAGCAAGATTGGCACAAGGGCCACAAATACACATGAGAGTACAAGCAGAGGACATTAGAAAATGTCTTAAGGCACACATAAGTAACAAAATAGGAAATAAGAAATGCAATCACATCCATCTACTCAAATCAAGAAAAGAAGGCATGTAAATGTTAGAAATACTAACACATCTAAATAATAAAAGTAAGAAGTAAAAGAATGCAAAACATGTAGTACAAGACTAGGTAGATGCTAAGAAGTAGACAAGTTCTATATACTAGTGAGTGTCGATAGAATAATCTATTTAAGCTAGTAAGTATTGTACGTCAACATTATAACTAGAGTGTGTGGTGTAGGAATGACATAATTTAGATTGTGTAATCATGTAGAAGATGCCCCAAGTGGGTAGATATTTTGATGTATGTCTTGAATGCAAAATTAGGATGCCCTTCGATGGCTAGAATGAAACAATCAAGGATCTGGGTGTCACTACACACACTCCAATAAGATCAACTAAAGCATGATAATGTAGATAAATTAACAAACAATATCATAGAAGAACAAAATGTAAGTCTAGCATGTTAGTATAAATGTAAATCATGGATAATGCATATAATTGAAAAGTTTTTGGTATTTTGAGTTATTTTAATATTTTTGTATTTTGAATGTTAAATTTTTTTTAGTATTTTAGAATATTATATTATTTTTGGTATTTTGAAATAAGATATGTACAAGTAAACAAAAGGAAACTATGTATGAGAAAGTGAAAAGAAACTATAGACAAGTAAGCTGAGAAATTATGTATAAGAAAGATTGAGAAAAAATGATACTAATTGATGAGTCTCATAAGAGACTCCCTATGATGGTGTCCTTTATCAAGGAGAGGGATCTTGCATGATCATGGAGCATGATGGAAAAGCTGAAACTATGACTCTCAAAGCTATGTATGTTGTAAGTTCTCTAAAACCTCTATAGTGGAAACTGAGTGTGGGGTCCCCATGTAACTTTGAGAAGTGGATAAAATTATGTGGCTCTTAGGGACCCATCTGGTAATAGAATAAGATTTCTAAAAATATACTCTATGTGTAGAGGCATGAGACCTCAATGATACTAATTTATCTATGAATACTATAGCTAGAAACTATCTAGATGGTTGAAACTATTGTTAATATAGTTGTCACTCTAATAGAGGCCTCTATAGAAGTGTATAAAATCTCTATGATGGTGAGGGAGGCCTCAAATATGTCTGAACCTTAACTAGAAGAAGAACTATAACTAGTGGAGGAGCGAAACTGGTGATTAAAAATTAGGAGATGGCTCTGAAGTGGGGAGTGGTGACTCATATGGAACACCAATAACTATAACAACCTGATTAGAGTGAATGTATTTCATACATTTGTGAACTCTAAAAGGTATGGCATGAAGTTCTAGGATCCATGGTTAACCAAGCAACATGTCAAAAACTCTTTCACTAGGAAAAATCATAAGTGATGTGGCCACATGTGTTAGACTAGCCTATAGAAGAAGTACAATCTCACCCAATAAACTTTGTATGTGCCCACTAAATCCACTGATAACTATGTCCATTTGGGTGATATCTTGATCTGAATATCTTTAATTCTGAAGTAATGTCATAGTACACATGTTCTCATTGGATCCATTATCTATGAGAAAACTATGAATGGGATGGTGATCAAAATCATCTTCAACTATCTCCTATTATAAAAAAGAGATTGAAGGTCTAGCTAAAACTCTAGAATTATACACACCAATCATGTCACTAAAAATATGTGACTCAATTGAAGGTGCCTAGTATGAAGCTAGTGAAGAGTGTGAATGATATGCATGGTAAACACCTAACATGCCCCCTATCTCCTATTTAGAATGATATGGGAAAGGATCTTAGAAAAAATTTAGAACCTTGTCCTATGTTTGCTTTGCCTAAGGAGGCTCAACTAGAGTGCTAATAATAATAAGCTTTTCATCTATTAAGTCATGTATCTTATATCACAAACTGATACATATATTCAATGTGTGGCTTGGTACCCTATGAAAATTTCATAAGCCATTCCAATCATATCCACATGCAAGAGGATTTATTATATTAACATCCCAAATAGGAGGGAGAGATAGGACATTGAATTACAATAGCTATTGTAAGACTATAGTTGGATATATTGGTAGATTGGTAAAGGTTCACCAAAGAGGCACTGATAAAACCACTCATTGAGGGGACTTTGAAGCTACATTAATTATAGGTTGGTTTTTACTTTTAATATCATTAAAATTTACTTTGTATAGGACATTACAATTACTCTTGTTTATTGTTTTTGATATGTTTGTGTACTTGAGTTTGCCCATTGAAAGTAATTTGACTTCCCTTTCCTTTAGTGTATGCCATAACTTAGTGAAGGAAGAATTTTTTTTTAGCATTATTGACTCTTGAAAAGCTAGAAAAAGACTCTATTTAAAGAGGTCTTGTAATTCTTTATTGACCATAGGGCTAGTCATTTTAGCCAAGATAGTCTTATATTTAAGAACATAATCAATGCAATGATCATTTAATCTTTGTTTCTATTGTGCAATTTGGGCATAGGAAACCTTGTCACATATATTATTATTGAAATGAGCTAGGAACATGTTGTCGAAAGGATTGAATGATTTGACTAACTGATTTGGTAGAGTATAAAACCATTATATAGCATAATCCTTTAAATTTTATGGAAATAACTTGGCTATTAACTAGACATTTAGCACATAGTCTAAACATGATCCATGAAATTCTCTCAAGTGTGTCTCTAGATCACCCTTGCCATCATATAGAGGGAGCTTAGATTGAGCAAAACCTATTGGCAAGGGTGTAGAAGCAATATGGCATGCCAATGGTGTATGAAGTAGAGCAAAAGTGTCCAAATCTTGTGTTGTTCTACAGGCACCTTACTCAAGATGTTGCACCTTGGATTGAAGAGATTTAATCTTTTGAATAAGGTAAACCACATTAGAAGATGAAGATGTACTATCTATAACTGGTGGTATCACATAAGAATGTTGTGATTCTATAAGGGATTGTTGAGACAAATTTAGCCCCACAATATCAATTTCAACTAGTTGTTTTGAAAGAATGGAAGATTCAACTTGCCTAGCCTTTTTAATTTACATGATAGATTATAAGATAATGACAAGATCTCGAGGTTTTTCCCTAATTCACTCTCTAAAACTTTATATAATCAAATCTTTATTTATGACAACATCATTATCAACAATAGGTGGAGGTGGATTAGGAGCTCCATGTGGTGGATCATAAACATTGGTGTGTACATCATCATTTCTATTCTCATACTGCTCATTTTTGGAATTATCCTCATGGAAATTAGTGTAAGCTGGATGTGTAGGATCTCTAGTAGGAAACTAAGCTAGTTATTTATCAATGGGATATGGATAGGTTGGATGAATTTGGGTGAATTCAAGAGGGTTGCCACTAAGTATTGCACTTCATCTCAAAGGAAGAGATGCAAGGAGCTTAGATAGAATAAGGAAAATAACTTGAAAACTAAAAGAGATGATTAAATAAATCTAATCTAGGATTTCAAAAATATCAAACTAGAATAAGCATAAAAAGGATACGAAATTCACTAACATGTAAGGTGACACCTCAAAAGTATAGGGACCTAGTATATTCAACTAAGGTTTGAAATAAGTAATTTTTAAAATTATTATGTTGAATTTTAAAAAATTAAATGTGAAATTCTGATTTCTATATGCAAAAAAAATTAGAAGAGTTGCTAAAATCAACAAATAATTTTCCCTAGGGATATTAGGTTTTTTGTTTGAAAATGAAGTCAGATTCACCAAATGTTTTAACTTATTTTGTAATAATGGAGTTGTATTCCTATTTTAGTTAAGGGTTTGAATTAATATATCGGTATAAAATATAGCAATAAATACATTCCTAATTTGTGCAATTGTTTGTCTTTTTCACCTTTCTAAAAATAGTAATAAATAGGAAGAAGTATAACTTAGCTAGAAAATGGACTGAGATGGCTGATATAGATGTTGAAAATGGCTATGCAGCTTTGGAAATATGTCATAAACCTAAATATATATTTTTCTTGGTAAAAGGATAGGAGTTCCAAATAGTGGATACTTTGTTGTCCAATGTTATTTTTTGTTCCTACCGCTCTTGTCCAAACTAATCACAGAGACTTGAAGCTTTCTGGGTAGTTACATTGTGCCTGTGTAAACATACCTACAAAAAATTAACCATTGGTTGTCAATGAAAATCATTATGGAGCTTATTTTATATTATAACCCTAACCCTCCATCATGCTTGAAAAACTTATATTTGAATCACTTAAGAAAGAGGGGGGACTAGTGTGTAAGAAGTACTAAGCATGAAATCCACACCCCTTGTCTAGCCATGCTTCCTACATACCAATACTCTAAAGAGGGATCAATCCATATGTAGTTATCCTACCTAATGTGCTTTGTGAAACAGTGTGATGTAGATAAAAATTCTAATTTTATATTGTTTGAGGTGGCTAGGGACTAGTATGATGATTTGCGTATGTTTATATCTGTGTTAGGTGACTATGTGAAAAGAATGGGGAAGTTTACCTTAGTTCTTTGTTTTTATTCTTTTTCACTTTCTAGATTTAGTCACCTCCATTTTCAAATAAGATTTGAGTGGGATTCTATAGGGAACTATTGATCATGTGTCAGATGTATTTGTGTTAGGTTGGTATAATTAAGGATAAGGACCAGATGAAAATGACCGTTGGGGCTCAAAGTGTAAATGGATATGACCACCAAAAATGGGACACTTTGGTGTTCGATGCTATATTCCAAATGGGGTGCTCTTGTCTTATAGGCTTAGGACTTGGGGGAACATGATTTCAATGGGTAATATTTTCTAGCTATGGTGGAATTACTATTTAAAAGGTTCTAGATGATTTGTAATGAGAAAAAAGGGGTCTAGAAGGGTCGCAAGAGCATGTAAAAATGGCTTAAGAATGGGGTGTCGCAATCCACACTTGAACTACCAATTTGTACATTTTATATGACTATAGGATCTTAGTTCAACCATTGGTTATTGCACATTTGGAACATGTTCTAAATTTGGGCCTTTCCCGTACACTTTCTTCTAATATTTTTTATGCAATGAAATCATTTTAACATTATATAAAATAATGTTTATTTCGAGATATATATATATATATATATATATATATATATATATATATATATATATATATATATATATATAGACACACACAGAGACACACATATACATATATATTGGATTGGTGAAAATTTTGATAAATATTAGATCCCCATAGTTTTTAGAGAGAGTTTACAGAGACCGGAGGGGATTCAAACCAAAGACCATCAAACTACCCAAAATTTGAAAATATTGTGTTCTTGGCTGTGTTTTTACATTTCATCCAATTATCAAATAAAGTGAAATGAAAACTTTTTATATTAATATAATGGTTGTTTTTAGTGCTATTAAGAATGAGAATGTAAAAATCATGAAAAAATATGTATCCATATTAATTCCATATGGGTGCATTAGTTGATTATATTGTATACAAGGCATATTTCATTTAATAAGCCTTTTAAATTTTTTGTCTAATTAGTTTTAGAGTCATCTAATTGTGTTTTATATAGCTAAAGAAACCAAAATAGATATATACCATGTTTTAACTTGTCTTCATTAAAACATGGTGCATTCTATTCATTTTTAGATGTGTCATTGGATATATGAGCCCTATTTTTATTGATATGACACTTTTTTCAATAATATATTAGGTGAATGAATTTTTTTTGAATCTATTGGTTGTAATTCAATGATGTGACATGTAACTAAAATTTTTTACACATGTATTTTCTTTAGATTCCTTGAGCCCATCTCCTAAAACTAAGTATCATTTCTCTCATCATAACCACCCATCTCACCTTGAAATATTTAACTACTTTCATGTTTTATATGGCCTTGCCCTTCCTCTCTACTTCTCCATTACTCAATCTCACTGTAGAATATTATATCTCCTCATATAATGCATTGCCACATTCTATGGAGAAACACACAACCTCATTTTTCACTATCACCTCCACTAGATATATAATATTATTATTCATTAAACTTTCACACATAAAAGTCGAGATAATGTAAGTGGTCATAGGTTTCAATAGAATTAATACATTTAAATTACACTCTTTGAGTTTAAAAAACCCCACTTTAACAAAATATAAAACCATATCATTTTTGATATAAATTTATCTTTTGAAGAAACTACTAATTTTATTCTAACCCCATTCTTTATAGATCATCGAAAAAGACTCAACACTAAAATTTTACAATACATTTATCAACCAAGATGTATATATAAATTTTATTTCAGGTTGTTGGAATTAGAATGTACATATGTTTTGAACAACACAAATAATAATAACCACCCTTTATCATTTTTCATTTACCATGTGTTTAATGTATGTGTGTACACACACACACACACACACACACACACACACACACACATACATATATGTGTATATATACATATGTATACATATATATATATATATATATACATATATACATATGTATAAATATATATATATACATATATATATATATATACATATATATATACATATATATCTACATATATATATATATATATATATATATATATATATATATATATATATATATATATATATATATATATATATATATATATATATATATATATATATATATATATATATATATATATATATATACATACATACATACACATACATTATATATATGTATACATGTATATACATATATGTACATAGATGTGTGTGTGTGTGTGTGTGTGTGTGTGTGTGTGTGTGTGTGTGTGTGTGTGTATACACACACACACACATATATGTACATATATGTATATACATGTATATATATATATATATAGACACACACACACACATAATATATAAATAAATTCATATATATATATATATATATATATATATATATATATATGAATTTATTTATATATTATGTGTGTGTGTGTGTATATATATATATATATACATGTATATACATATATGTACATATATGTGTGTGTGTGTGTATATATATATATATATATATATATATATATATATATATATATACATGTATATATATATATATATAGACACACACACACACATAATATATAAATAAATTCATATATATATATATATAAATTCATTCATACACACACACACACACACGTGTGTGTGTGTGTGTGCGCGCGTGTGTGTCTATACACACACACACACACACATATATATATACGTACATACATATACATATACTTATATATATATATATATATATATATATATATATATATATATATATATATACACACACACACACACACACACATACATATACATATACATATGTGCATATATATTTATATGTATGTATGTATGTATATATGTGTCTATGCATGTGTGTGTGTGTGTGTGTACACACACACACACACATTTAATTAGATTTGTAACTTATATAAGACATAATTGGGGGTTGAGATCCCCTAAGTGATAATCTATTATAAGTATTAAATTTACTAACAACTGTTATAATCAACTCGAGAATACTAACGAATAACTACAATTGGCTTGAGAATATTAATAAATGATCACAAATGCCCCGAGAATAACAAAAGACCATAACTAGCTTTGATATAAATGACATGTATCATTATTCAATGTTATTACATTGACATATCAATTTATAATGTCTTGTCCACACATAAATAATACTATCATGTGGATTTGAGCCACTCATCAGATGTAGAGTCTTGTCACAATCAAATCAACATTCATGATGTCCTAATCAACCCTTAATAATATAAAGTGGCCAATAGAAGATGCTTCAACATTATAAGATACATACCTTTTTATAATATGTGTAAGTCTTGTAAATCTAATAAATGACATGAATCCATGTGTGGTGTATGATATAGGCTATATGGTATCCGATATGACATTAAATACCTTGACATTTTACCAAACCATTACCATGTATCTCACCTTTAAACATTTTATCGCTTGCATGTTTATTATTTCATAGCCCTAATCTTTGTAGAATGGATATCCACATCGTATGAAGGAACATGATCTCATTCTATACTATCACCTGCACAAGAAATATATGAGTATTGTTGCTCACCATTTTGTGCACAAATGCTGAGATGAAAGCAGTAGTCATGGGTTTCAAGTGACATATGACTACCAATTTTCACTCTTACACATTAGAAAAACATGCTTTATTAAGACATAAAATTACATCTTATATGTTGTATATCACATTAGCACTATAATATAGTATAAATGTATTATAGTATAGTATAATATTATTATTTTTATTATTGCTTAATATAGTTATCTTAAGAATTAAATTTTTAAGACATAACATAAAAATCAACAAAGTCACCAATGAAATAATGATCTGAGGGGGTTATCATTCACATTATATAACAAATTTCCTATTCTTTAATTCAATCCAAAATTTTCATATTATTTATTGCCTTACCCTTTATTCAATGCTTTGAGGATGTCCTTACCCAATTTTAAATAGATGGCTGATTAAATAGATGGTCATATACTCACTATGTATACATGTACATCAATTTAACCCTAATTTTTTTTTATAGATTGATGTAAGCAAAACACCTCTCACCCCTATCTTTTGTAGCTTCCAAGTTTCCAATAATGTTTTAGGCTATTGGGATGATGATGAATAAATCTATGAACAAGGGATATTTTTAAGTGAGTTAGGTGACAATTGTGAGGGGTAATGATAGGGAATTTCAAGTGATAGTGTACCCTATATGGAACATATTATACACTTGAAATGGATTCAAGCTACTGAATTAATTGACATGATTTCTACCCATTGGAAATAGGTATGCTTCATTCAAGGTGGCAACACATTTGACTATTTATTTTCTATTGTCATGGGTTCAATGTAGATGTCATGATAACTAATTTTATCATAGTAAGGCCTCAAATCCATTGTGTTGTTCGAATCATCAATGTGATATCGATAATATTTACTAATTATAAATATAATAAATTATGATTATATATTTTTAACTATAAATAGTATTTTAATATATGATTAATTTTTACAAATTTATCTCTTATGTATACGTAAGTTATTTATAATATTTAATATATTATTATATGAATATCATAATGTGTGTGTGTGTGTATGTGTGTCACAAATACATATCTAATGATTTATCTATTTTTATCATATTTAATCTCTAGTTCAACATCCATCTTGAGCACATAAAAGTTACAGAAAATAGGGTCCCACTTATCGAGAGGCAATAACCATATAATTCAGCTTACCAGTTGTAGGTAGGTGTTGAAGTCCTATTTGGTAAATGTGAATTTACTAATCATGTGTTATTTTCTATATGGAACATTAATAAATGATTAAAATAAGGTTAACCATTGTCTTCTTTCCATGAATTTATAATGTAAGATGTTGAAGAAATATTATATGTAGTTTAGAAAGGATTTTAATGTAGGATTTCAATGTATGGTTATAAATCTAAGGGATATTATGTTACATATTTGATATAATGTTTCTTATCATATAAGATCATATGCTCCATATGCAAAAGGAAAATTAGAATTTAAGTATAAATCAATAGAGTAGGATACACTCTTAGTAATGCTTGGGTAAATTATCTTGGAGATAATAAATCTTTAGCAAGTGTAGTGCACATGCTTTTCTTGGAGGAATCTAAGAATGAGCTAGTGCCATTATTAGTAAATTTGCATCTCAAATCCTTCTTAATAATATCATTTTATATATTTTCTAATTTTTAAAACACTAATGCCCTATTGTATTATATTCTAGATATTCAATAGTATACCAAACTAATTCTAAAAATAGTTGAAGCCATAACTTCATGACATGTTAGTTGCAACAATAAAAATAGACAAATTAAAACTTCTTCATGAAAATTGAACCATGTCTTATAAGATAAGTTTCTAATTAGCAGAGTTGTGGGTTAGGCATCATAGCAACTATTGGTGGTGGATTTGGTGTTACTGGTGCAGCTCCCTCCCAACATCTTACTTTTACCAAAAATATCTTATACAAGGGATATTTTCATTTCTAAACATTATGTTCTCATAGGTAACAATTATGCATTTATTTATTATAGGATTTCTAGTTCTTGTAGTGATCAAGATGAAAACAATCCCTACCCATGACATTTACATTATATCAACAATGATGCCCTCTTTTTCACCCATATGGCATGCACTTTGAAAATAAAATTGAACTCACTTCAAGTGAAATATTTTCTCACTCTCCCATTCCTTTTTATATTATTACCAGGTTCATTTTTGGATTTGACAACCTTTTGTTTTCTTTGTTTCATCCTCTAATGAATATCTAACATTTTCCCAGCATGTTGAATTCCTCAAGACTTTCTCAAGAGTAAGTGGAGTCTGATGTGGCTTGAGCATTCATAATTTATTCATAATTACCACTTAGTTGATAAATACTCACCCTTACCCCAAGTAATATTTTAAAAAGATCTATGTTTTTGTTAGGATCGAACACTCTAAGCCTCTCTTGGGGTGGTAGAGTATATAGGGCCTAGGGCTAAATGAGAAAAAAGACATGTGGAGGTTTAAAGTCTTATCCTAACAATTTTCATCTTTTCTATTTTTCTTTGGCTCATTATTTTCCAGCATTAACATTTGTAGTGACTGTCACTAGGGTTTATAACTTACAATCACCGCCATGGGTTCATAACACATAACTTTAGAGAATAAACTTGAAAAGTGTCTAAAACATAAAGGCACAAATTTAAATCTTCCAATGTCTATTAAATATGTGATCCCATTATAAGGGAATGGAGGATAGACTAATCAAGATCTAAATTTCCCTATAAATCTTTTATTTACACGATCACTTATAAGCTTTGTCTTAATGGTGCAATGAATGATGATATAGATATAATTTTTTAGATGTTATTATATTAATAACATGGATGAATAGAATAAAAAAGATAGACTCTAGGACATTAATGTCATGTCCCCACATTAACAACATTGAATCATTGATTCGAGCTTCACATTGAATGTGGAATCCCATTTCTTTCAAATTAGAGCTCATGACATCGTCATCCAGCTTGAAAAATATAAAATGACAAACCAAGAATGTCACCACACTTAAAGCTATAGACCTATTTACCACTTTTACTCTGAATGTCTTAAATTTGACCATTGTGGCCTCTCATTATAAATCTATCTCCCCATCATCCTAAGGCTACAATCTAATTCTATCTCAACACATTATGCATCTATTAGCTGAAAATTGATGTCTTCTCAAACCACCATACGTAATAATATATTACTAATTATTATACATATATGATATATAATATCATATATATATTAATATATTATATTAATAATATTATTATAATTTATTTAATATAATATAATTTACTTATTGTTATACTATATATAATCATTGATAGAATATGCAGAGCAAAATGCTTGAATACTGTGATACCTTCTATTGAACAATAATAGGTTTATATACATTACAAAATTCAGTTAATAAAACCATAATCCTATAACCGCTATGCCACCGAAGCTCTAACTAAACATGTAAACAAATTATGCTAACTAAACACTAATCGCTATGATAATAATGTAATATCAAAAATTTCCAACATTCCACCCTTTATTACATTGTTTCTATAAACATCATATTTCCTAATAGTGGTCGCCCCTTTATTACAAACACTGTAAAAAGATTTACACTCTCCACGTATCCTACTGACTATCTGAGGTGGCATGCCATCTTTGTGGATTCAAGGTCTTGGTGTCACCTTAATTTTTCCTTATAAGGTTACCAAAAACTTGGAAGTCATATGAACACTTTTCTCTGCTAACACTTTTGGTAGTTTCTCTGATTACAAGGATTACCACAAACCCATATGGTTTTTTGTTGTAGGTTGACCACGAACTTGGAAGATTGTCAGAGGTTTCTACTTCACTTCGGTGGTTTCTTAGATTACCACAAACCCTTTTCCAAGAACCCAGCTCTACTTTAGTCCTTTTGCTCCCCACAACATTCCTTTTTAGGAGATACAAAACAAGAAAATAATGCTTAGTATCTTATTAAAAAACACACTACAAAACATAAACAAACACACTAAAATTTATCACCATAGAAATGGTGTGACCCCATCGTAGGCGACTCACGAGAGAATGTTAAATGTCCTTCAGCCTCTGTATATCCTCCAGCCTCCAGTTAATGTAGTTTCTTCACTTAACCGATAAAGATTTGAAGCTCAATTATGTGAGGAGAAATTGCCCCATAGTTTGGACCCATTTGACATTTGACAATATTTGACTCAAAGTCAAAATGTCGTGTACAAGCGATAGTGCATCCTTCTACAAATGATTAACTTTGATATTAATAATTTGGATATACAAATGACACTTTGACTCATTATAAATTTTTTAAATTTATAATGACTTTGACAAACACACCTTTAACTCTAAATTTGAGAAAAAAAACAAATAAATGACCAAACCTAAAAATTAATGAAAGATGCTTAAAAAATGATTTGATCATATACTAATTTGACAACTTGAAATTAATGACACTTTTAAATTTTGAATTCTTTTATAAAACATTAAAACTAAACACAATTAAAAAACTTTTATCATACTCTTAAGAGACTTACATGAATCTAAATATCTTTGAGCATATGTTTATACAACTTAAACTAAATTACTAAGACTATAAAACTATTTTGATATCTACGATCCAAAGTGGATAAAATACTCAATTATCATCGTTAAATGTATTTAGACCTTAAACGAAATGACTTACCGATTGCCAAAAACTAAATAAGACCCAATAACTCTACCAACCGAGCATGCACAATAGATTTGGAGGCACTAAATATTGAACAAAATGTATACTTAAAAAATGTGGAGATTATCCAGTTTGCTGGCGCTGACGACGTCAATGCATAATACTAGTCCTTCAAGCTTTCCGTAAGGCACCGAATGACAAGTGTCAGAGCTTGAGAATATGGTGGTCGATCTGCTTACGATTCACTTGATCAAATTTGTGAGGCATGGCCGACATGGAATTGAATTTCGTGATAAAAAACTGCTGAAACTATTTACGTAGAGCACAGTAATGATGATCTGGAACAACACAAAACTTGATGTAGCCAACAATGGCAGCATGCATATCTTTGAGTTACCAATGGAAAATGTTATATCAGTTAAGACTTATATTAGCATTGGCTGATATAAAACATTCCAGATTTATATTCAATGGACACACCACTCTTTCACTGCTCTTTTGACTTACACCAAGCTCCAGAATTTCATTCACATCTGCCTGGAAAAATATGCAAAAATCTGTTTCTCCTAGTTTGGATTCATTGAATTCGTTAATAACATAAAACATATTTAAAGAATTTAAACTCTAAAAAAATCTACGTTTTCCTCATAACGGGCAGAAAACAATGATGACTTCCCCTGTGAGCCTTATCACACAACCATTTCAACACCGTTTTGATACAATGACAGAATATGTAGAGCAAAATGCTTGAATACTGCAATACCTTTTATTGAACAATAACAGGTTTATATACATTGCAAAATTTGGTTAATACAACCATAATACTGTAACTGCTATGCCACCTAAGCTCTAACTAAACACTAATCGCTATGGTACCAATGTCATATCAAAATTTTCCAACAATCATAAATTATATATAATAATATGGCGTGTGTTACTATATATAAACTAGCATTTGCCTCGAATGTGCAAGGAAACCGAAGGGATTTTTTAATAATTTATAGTTATATATTGTATTAAATATTAAACTTATATTTTAAATATACATATTAAGTATTATATAATATATAATTTTTTTTGAGGTATTTTATCAAATAGTTCAAAAAAATTTGAATCATTCATAAAACGAATATCAATAGACAACATCTAACACTTATTTTTTTATAAGAAGTGATGAAAACCCAGCGTGAAAGTGTATGCTATTCTTTATAGGCATAAATTGAATTAACCAAGTCATGCAAGTTATACAAACAAAACATTTAACTAAAACAATGACCGATCTAAGTCGAGAGAAAGATGCAGTCAACCTCAAATAACCCATGATGAATTTCCATAAACTCAATACATTCTCATAATCAATCTTATTATTGTCACAAAAAAATTATTGATTCTCAACAAACAAAGAAATAATACTACACACAATTCTCTGTTTAACAAATTCCTATAAAGTTTATACCCAGTGGTCTAACTTTAGACCAAGAAATAACAATGACTCAAGTAGAATTGTAAGCTAATAGGGTCTATTGTGAAAAAGAATAAGAAAAAGAAAACATTTACCGAGCAAACCCAGAGTGTTTTTGAGACTATAGGGCTATACAAATAGGATGTTCATGACTTTCATGATGTCTTGGAACTCTAGATGAAAGAATAATCTTGAATTACAGTGGTAAGCACTCCTGCATGCATAAAAAAATGAATGTTTTATTGTGAAAACTCAAAGTTTGCTTGTTATTCAATTTTGGATGTAATTCAATAGTTACAGCGTGAAATCCATCCCAAATTTCAAAAATATCGAGCGAATAAGAACAATCCAACACCTAATAGAACTTTGAAATATGAGTAAAACAATTAATCAAAGTTTAATGGTGCTGAAAAAATCCAAATCCAAATTGACACTGACTCAATGTCTACCTTTTTATAAGTTTTCCCTTTGTAATAATCTATGGAGAAATTTATATATTACCAAAAGTTAAAAATGACAATTGCAAAAAAAATGTAATGAAAAACAACCATACAAAAATTTATATTTATATATATATATATATAACAAACATAAACTTTACTATTCATTTATCAAAATAAAATGTAATTCAAAAATATATATAAAATTACAAACCAAAATATTAAATAAATACATATATTCTAAATTAATAAAAAATTAATATATTAAAAATATTAAAAACTAAATACATATCAACATACTAAATTAACATCTTTGAATATATACTTCAAAAAGTTCCCCTTGCCCCGAGTTAGTGTACGGGTGAAATCTAGAAAATGGTAAAGTTAGGGTCTTGATATTTACTCCGTAAGGGTTAGATCATTTGAGCTTGCAAGTGGATCTCACAATTTACCACAAATTCCATCTGCTTAAACTACGGCCGAACCTAATCCTGCAACCTATTCAATGAAATTCAAAAGAGCTTTCTGAGAATAAATTTTTCTATCATTAGACTTTACAGATTTAATCTATATAATTGCAATTTCTCTCAAAAGAGCTTTTAAATAAACTCATTCCAAGAAGTTGAATGACGGAAATAAATAGCCATGCTGGCGATTGCATATTGAAATGGTCAATAATCGTTTTGCAGATCTGAAATAATAAGATGGTACATACCTATTTAATGTTCTCATTGAAGAGAAAGAGTCCGTAAACCTTCCACAAAGGATAAATTGAATAGTTAAAAGGCGGAAAACTTTCAAGGGCTATCGATCATTAAGATGATTAGTCATGTGACAAATTTAGTTTATAAGTAGAATTAAATTTGGCGAAGCCAAGCACATTAAAAATGAAAAATAAGAAAATGAAGTTGCTTTTGAGCCCAAGCCACATGTCCAATAGGACAGGTTGGATACTGCTGTAAAGTTTTGATCGTCAAGGCTTTGCACTCTATCGAGCGGATTCACCTATGATCGCCTTAATGTTAGCTGGGAAACAATCCAAAACATTGCAAAGAAAACCAAAAAAAAAATAGAAATAAATATTCTGTTTACAAAAGATTATAAGAAAATTATCACTGAAACCCTACAATTAATTTTAAATGACCTGCAGACCGAAGGGAAACGTTGCACACACATAAGAAACATTGTGCATTCATCCCAAACGCCACTATAAAAAATTGCAGGTGTTCGATTCTGCGAGAGTTCAGAAATCTTCCAAATTTACCTTAGTTTTTTCCCTGATCTTTTTAACTGCACAGTTCTTCTGAATCTCTAACAAATCTTGTTGACCTAAACCTAACTTGAAATCCGATGACAGGAAATCTGCCTAATGAGATGAGAAACTCGATGAACCTGCAAATACTCTGGCAAGCGGTCTGCAACATCAGCTGCGAAATCCTTCCAGAGCTAACAAATTTTGACCTTCCTCAAAACTACTTCACCAATTGGATTCTGCAGAGCATCATGAAGATGAAGAATGTTCTACAAATTAAGGTTTTCTTCGAAACAGTTTTAGGCCCTACTCCGGCCGCTATTGGAGAACCTCAAAACCCTAAAGCATCTTCATGCTGCAATGAATATATTTAATGGTTCAATCCCCGCAGCCCTCAGGACCATATATCTTTGAACCTTTAGGGAAAAAATCTGACTGGAGAGATCCCTGCATGGCTCACATCATTCAATTACAAGACTTGATAAGTGGTGTCAGCCTCTGAATGCGAAAAGAAGCATATACTTTTCTTTGTCTCTTTTGAGATGAATATGATTTGCCTATCAATAATAAACCTATGTATAATAAAACAAATATTAAATTATATATAAAATACTAAATATTTACGTCATTTACCATATAACAAATACTATTTTTTTCAAAATAAAATTGAGCAACTACTATTGACATGAACAAAGCCATCTTAAACAAATGAAAAATGTTGATATGCACGGTAGGCATTTATTGACAGTCGCAGCTGGATATGCTATAAGAAGTGTCGGGTAACGCATCATCGGATAAATGCCTTTGGATGGGCTCCAAATTCACCAAAGATGTTATTGTGGGTGTAATGGACACCAGATTTTGGCTAGAAGCTCAGAGTTTCCATGGCGATCGTATCGAGCCGATGCCAACCAGATGGAAGGTAGCTTCCGATAACAACTTTGGTTTTTGTCATTTGATTCATGAAAGGATTCAAGCCGGTAAAACGTGACGGCTTATGCTACTAGAGTTATCCCTGATGGCTGATTGATACCAATTTCAATAGTGGTAGATTATATCATTTTTATTTTTGTTGAGGGCATGTCTGAATCTACCTGCTTCATACATGCAATTAGATGAGAAGGCGGTAGCACCTGAATATGAAAACTTATCAGTTGAGAAGCTATCCGTGAGGCATACAATGTCTTTATTGTTTCTTTTAGCAGACATTTATCTAGATTCTAACATTAGTTCTATTTACTCTTGTGTCATTCTTTTTGTGAATTTATTTCTTAATAGTCACTTCTAATATCTAGATAAATGTTTATGTTTTAAACAATTTTCTTACCCTGGCAAGTTCTTTAGATCATCTGGCATGATCCAAGGTTCACCCTGTACTGTATAGTATAAATATAATGTTGAAAGACGATGATTGACATAGGTGATTGAAAACATTTATATTCCCAGAAGGTTTGCATTTTATGGTCACATTTTTTTCATCTATCTTAAACTATTTATTAAAATTTATTTAGTTTATATTATGGCCACATACTTAGATTCGTGAAGACTTCCAACTTGATTCTCTAGATGGAATTGATAGCATAACCTTATTTGTTATCTTTCATAACCTGATTAGCTTCACATATTTCTTTTTCACGATCTTTCAATAACATCAATGTTCAAAAACACGATTAAAATGGTATAAGCATATAGCCAGAGTCTACCTATTTTAGCGATTCACTCAGAATCCCTATTTCCTAGATGGGTAATATTTTAGTAATAAAATAGTCGGACATTGTTAATGTGATAATGACATGGGCTACGATTACATAATAATACATGTCAAAATGATTTTAGTTTGATGTTCATCGTACCTTTCCACCTTCAATTTCAATCAAATTCCCAATTTAATTTGTGCATTATGCAAATCACACAGCGTCGATAACATTGTCTAGGTTTACCTTCCCCTACGATAGTGGGTGACCTCTACAAAAGAGTCACCATGAAAATTACACTGCGTAGAATGAGAGGAATCAAACAAATGGTAAGAGTTGAAGCTATTCTACATTGGACATCGTTCTTTTTGGCTGTAGAGTCATTACCGTGTACAACTCCTTGTTAGACATGTCACCCAAGAAAAAATTAATGCCTCCCCCAACACATTTCAATAGATGACGGTGGAAAAAAAAATTATATTTTAAAAACATATGTGAAATGAATCTTTTCATACTTTTTTAAATAGGGGAAAGGTCTTAGTAGCCGTTCACTTTAATTTTGGGCATTAAATTAAGGTGTCATAATATCACATTAGATTTTAAATTTTTTATCCATTTTAATATGTCATCTTAACTATTTATAACAAAGGTTCCAAGGTTTAACTAATTATATATTTTATGATACAATTGATTTTATCATGAGAGTTCATAAAATACATTTTTTAAACCTATGACCAAAACTTAACCTTTAGAGTACCAATAACTGTGTATTAAAGTATCAATACTTGAGTCTTACTTATCAAGATATGATTGGTTACTTTTAAATTTATAGAGTAAATATTAAACAAGAATTAGATACTACATGTTCGGATTCTGGTACACTTTAATATTTATACACACCAATATGTTCTATTAATGAAACACATTTTCACAAAAACCTTATTTTCCAATTGGAACGTGCACCACTACCGAAACCTTTCCCCTTTATGCCTCCAATGTATTAATTTTTATTTGAGCTCCTTGAAATTAGAATGTACCCATGTTTTGAACTAAAAAGATAATAATTAACACCCTTTTTACATTTTCCATATACTGTAATTTTACAACGTAGTTAATATATTTAATTGGGAATAAACATTAACATTTCTTTTCTCCATACCATTACAAAGTCATTAGCATGAGCGAGAATAGTAGCATAGGTGAGCTTTTAAATTCGTGGAATGACCAAGGTGAGGATGATGACGAGGATGAGGATATGGATGACTTGGCTTTGGAAATAGGTAGTGGTCAACATTCCTGGGCATTTTCGACTTGGGAGTTTGATGCTGTGAGCTTGAATGGAGGGTTTTAGTTCTTCTCTAGCTGTGTTTGGTTGGTCTCCTAGCCTCCAAAAGAGTGGCATAAGTTTATCCTATTTTTGTAGACAAAAAATAAGGCCTTTGACTGGATCAGTCTTTAGGGAGCCAGGATAGTGGAAATGTTTCGATATCACCTAGAGGATCTTACTGCGGCCTCATTGATTCACTGGCTATAGATTTGTTCTAATTTATGGGCCAACAACAATGCTTTGAATGAAAAATACTATGGAATGGTGGGGGATGTGGGTGTCACTATGAAATCCCTGTTATCAGGGCATGTGGTTTACTTGGTTCCTTAAGTTATAGACCAGACCTGATCTTGTCCATGTTCATTTTGAAGGTGGTGCTTGAATAGTGTCACTCTGCTTTATTTTTCTCTTTGGCAAGACAAGGAGAGTGCTCAAGATCAAATTACTTAGTGGTGACTGCCCCTGATCAAGTTAATGGATGTTTTTTTAAATGTTTTGGCTAGGTCGGGTGTCTTTTGAATTCTCAAGCTAGCTAGATTCAACCTTGGGTTGACTGGTTTAGTGAGTCATTGAAGTTTGAAACCAATTGGTTGGCTTTCCCACTCATGACACATTTTTAATTTTAAACTCCAAATTTTGGCTCATCAAATCCCTTTTGGGACTTGGACCTCATCTACTGTCAAAGTTGCCCTTTGACCTGCTTGCCACTACTCTATGAAGTTGAAATGATATACCTTGTTTATTTGAACCATTTTATGGAAATGGGTATAAGGGCCCATTTTATAGATTCTTGATCCTAGACAAATCGTGTCCTATTGGTCCTTATGGTAATGGATGGCACTACTTTGAAGGCTTTATGGTCTCAGGATCATTGTGATATCTCTAAAGACTTGATTTGTAGCTGTGAGTTGTGTGTTTATGAACTTCATTTTAGATTTTTGCTAAGTAATACTACTCACATTGTGACTGATAGATTTAGCTCTTAGAAAAACTTGGTCCCATTAGTGTTTCCAATAATTCTTGGTTCTTTTAAGAAGACTCTTTTGGGATTATAGGCCTCCTTGTGCCTGACAACAATTTTAAGAACAATGTCTAAAACTTCATTGATTTATTATGATCTTTGGATTCTAATCAAGGTTAAAATTGTCTGGGGTCTATTGAGGATCCCCATGATCTTATAATTTTCACTGTTTATATAGCCTTGACCCTCCAATTATGTCTAAGATGGTTCTCAATCCAGTCAAATCAGTTTAATGATCCTTTATGTTATTGAGCCCTGGGCTTCTTGCTCCTTTAACCTAGGGTAGTTTTTGATTAAGTTAAAACTAAATCTAACTAAAATTATAGAATGTTGGAACCCTTGGAAGATTTAAATGGTTATTTTAGAGATCTAGGCCTCATGCTCTTTTAAGTCTAGAATGGTTTTCGGACCATCTAAAACCAATAGGGGATTTCAACTTTAGTATTAGTTAGGGTTTGGGTCCTTCTGTACTACAACAAATGAGAATGTTTGGAACAATATTAGAGATAATAATTCAATAAATCATCTCAAATTGACACAAAACAATGCTGTGTATTATCTCAAAGTAGAGGTCTCTAATTATTATCTCATCAGAGACAATATAGGATACTACTTGTTTTGTCTCTTCAAAGACACTATCATTTTTTTCCTCGAAACACAATAGAGAGATGATATAAAATACCTTTTTTTTGGTATCTCAAGAGACAATATCATTTTATTACCAACTATTGTCTCAAGAGAGACAAAATAAATTTAATGAAATTAACAAAAAAACTAATATTTTTCCAATGCAACTAATTGATAAATATCATCAATGACACCAAAATATCTAGTGATTGGTAGTATTTAAAAATATATAAAAAATTGGATGGAATAATCTTGTGCCCACAACTTGAGGGTCTACAAGCATTATATTATATTAAAAAACAAATATAAAAGGGTGCCGAGATGTCATTAACCATTTAGAATGATAAAGAGATGAAATTCAATATATTTTATCAAAATCCGTTCTTAGAACTATGGGATTCATATGGACACTCCATGATACTCAAGTTTTTTAATCTTACTATACCAACTTTCCATGTTGTCGATGCTCTTAAGTGTAATTCAAGAAACCTACTTTTCTTCTTTTGTTGATCCTTATTCAGACTTGTTTCCATCAAAAAACCATTACTTTATTAATGTTTTCAATGTGCTTTCACAAAACTATATCAAAAAAACCAATGCTTTGAAATTGTTCTCTAATATGTTTATACAAATTTAATCCTCCAACCCAACTCTTGCCATCCATTTTTCATGAAATGATCAGTAAAAAAAAAACATAAGCACATATTCAAAAAATAAAAGACAAGCACATATTCAAAAAAAAAAACATAAGCACATATTCAAATAACTAGTGCTAGAATACAACCTCATTGTAAACATTTTTTATTGTGAAATACTATATGGATATTTTGCAGAAAGTTATATCAATCAATTCTCTGAATACATTCAATAAAAAGTAAATCGGAAATGTACCCTTCCTTTATACAAGTATAGGAAAAGGATACTTAAATTTAATTTAAAGAGTTATACTGGACTAAAATAATCGTTAGATATCCTCTAACATGACTATATATATATATATATATATATATATATATATATATATATATATATGAAAGTTTCTTTGGATTATCCCTGAATATATAGTCCACTTGCAAGATTATTTTTTCAATTTTAAGTTAGCATTAGGATTGGAATTGGGCGGATTGGCAACTACTAAAGTATTATATTGTACCTTGTGTTTAGCAATTGATTGTAGTCTACTAGAACTAACTTGAATGTTTCCACATAAAACCTTTTTAGAAGTGTTGGCCAAGTAATTAGTAAAGTTACCAGTAAAAATGATATGGTTGTTATTCCTTGCATGTTGCTAGCTGGTGATTTATAGATTAATCCACCCATGACACACTAAGTTATCTAACTTGAGTATTTATAGAAGAAAATAAACTATGCAATTATCCCCATAGGGGACCAACATATAGATGCATTCTATTGATTCTATTTACAAAAAATATATCAATTCACTCGACCAAAAAGATAGGAAGTGAAGGTCAAGTAATAGGCTATAAAATAGGTTGTACAAAGCTTATAATAAACATATGTACTAGTATTTGAAGGTTAATATTGAATAAATAACTGTCATTAAAAACATTTCATAATAGGCAGAGTCGACAATCAAATTTAGTCTATTAGTTGTAGTTAGTTCAATTCATAATAGACCCAAATTACAATGCTTGGAAACATATTCAAAAATCATACATGTATCTATTAGCTATCTTATAAAAAATATGATGATTTAATGAATTACCTAGAGTAAATACCACATGAGAATTAGGTGTTTCTGGGAAGAAATAGTAGCTAAAGTTGTCAGCGTATCCCTTGAATTCTTGCACAGACAACAAGTACCCCAAAAACAATTCCTACACCAAAGATTAGTACAGTGTAATGGGTATTATGTTAAAAATTAAAATAACAACTTCCCTATTAATTTTTGTTTCAGAGTTCACCTGGGATAAGAGCATGTTCACAACTGCATATTAGTTGTCCCATCCAAATTCATTTATGTTTTTACTCATCGAAAATGACTTGAAGTTTGTTAAAATATAGTTAATGTATGATATTTGACCAATTGTCTTATGCATCCATGTTGCAGCCCATAATAACTTGTTGTGTAAAATAAAATTCATTTCCATCTTCAAAGCCTAATCAATAACCATGAATTAATGTTCAAGGCCTAGTTAATATGTAGAGTACTATCTAGTAACTCATAACATCAACATATAAATCATGTAACACTAAAGTATAATGTAGTAAACCCTTGAAGAGGCGCTGAGTTTTAAACTAATTTAGAACAAGCCAATTATAGTCTACTATTTACGCCCAATATTAGTAACCTCTATTACGGGATTTCTCAAGGTTCAAGAAAAAAATGAAGGTTAAATTTCAGGCATCAAACAGCTCCATGCTTAAAAATTAACATACAAATTTACTTGCATAAACACTTGCAGAGGCCCTAAACCATGAAAACAATGCATACAAAAGGATCAATTATAATCTAGGCTAATATTTGTAAATTCTACGCCAAAAAGACAGCTAGAAAGATTTGTGTACATTTTTATGACAATCGTAGATTTCAAATGGTTTCACGCTTTGAACTTAACAAACTAATTTAAAACTTCCACGAAGGCTCTATATTTGAAAACCATGCATAGAATGGGCAGATAATGATTTAAATTAATACTAGTGAGGTCTATCTTGGGAATTTTCTAGGGTACAACAAAAAATAGAATTGAAAAATTAACCGAGGAAAATGGAGGGTAACAAAAACATTGTGTACACATCGGCTAAGGTCCTTCGTGTTCTAAACTAATAAAAAAAAATAAGAGGATAAAATACCTGGGCAAGCTCTAAACCTTGAAACAATACACAAAATGGGCCAATTAATTTTTACATTAATGCAGCCAAGATCTTCTGGGGGAAGTCTTTAGAAAATTAAAAAACATAGAGATAAAAATCTCAGCCCTAAGGAAAACAAAGGATAGAAAAAAATTAAACGGTATTAGTCTACAATACTATTAAGCAATATCAAGTTGAAATTTCTGAAGAGCACCAAAAGTAACTTAAGATAAAAAAGCCGGCCATGAGAAAAATACACAGTTTGAAATATTTGCTGGAAAGGAACATGTGGAAGTCTCTGAATCTTTAAAGTAATGCAAAGACTGATCATTTTTGTCTAGAACAATATTAGTAATTGCAGATATCTATTATAGACCAAGATGTTTTGAAGGATAGTAGTAATGAGAGGCATCAAGATGCTTTGTGCTTAAACCTTTTCTAGAAAATTCACAGACATCGACCCTCAGACGGGCCCCATATATAGGAAACAATGCACATAACAGGCCAATTATAGTCCACAAACAGAGTTAATTTCATGATTCTCTAGGGCACACGAAATTTGAGAAGGGTTCTATGCAAAATAAATAATCAGAAATCTTTACTTGTATTTTGATGATAATGGTAGGCATCAAGCATCTTCACGCTACAATATTATGAAACAAAGTTACTGGAAAATAAACTGAGGGAAAGCTTCGTATCTTGAAAATAATGCACGGTGGTGATGATAATAATGAGGACGATGATACAATTTTTTTCATCCTTTATACCCAAATGGTCCATAGGGAGCAACAAAATGTTGAGACAATACAATATAATAAAGTTGTAACTATATCCCATGCATCAAAATTTTGTTGTCAATTTTACAGTCGGAAGACCAGAAATCCATTTAACTCAAACATTCTAATATTATCACATATATTTTGTATCCAAAAGCATATAGATTTACATAACCTGGAAATGACATGTTGAAAAGTCAAACATCTTTGATATAGGACCGCTCAAAATCTGATAAGAAAACAAATATATATCCTTATGTATAAGGATGCCAAGTATCTTAATGCTTAAAAGGAAATGAAATAAACATGTTGGATCTTTATCGAACATAGCGAAGCACCATATCTAACATATTCCTAGACTTGTTTACGAGTGCTTATATCATAGCTTTTTCAAGCATATTTTTTTAAGATAAGCCAAAACTCAATTGTTTGTTTATTCAAAAATTAGATAATGAAAACTAAAATTGGATTCAAATAAATCTATGTGCACGATCCCACAAGAAAAGAATGCTATAAAACTTGTCCTTTTACAGGTGGCAGAAAGGAAACTGTCTGAGTTTCTATTGCATATGCCGTGTCCGTCTTTGGAGGAGGAAACTCTCCATCTTTTTTTTCGCATGTCATTTCATGCGTTCGTAAAACTAATAGATAAATATTGTATGAAGCAGGCATTTTTGGGTGGACTTAAAAAATATATATTCATCTTTTAAGAGATCAATTTTAGATTCTCCTAAACTTGTTATCAGTCAGGACCTTTGTGACGATGAATGGTAAATGGATTATTAAATATATTATTTAAAACTATTTAAAAAAAAAAAAAAAAAAATTCATGTAAAATTAATAAATTGCATAATTTCAATTATAAACATTTCCCTCACACAGAATGTTGCTGAGATTAACAAATTTTACCTTACTTGGGATGCTCACAAAACCCACATCAACCCAATATTATAGATAACTGGCACACAAATTTTCCACACACCAACATTAAAAAACAAACCTATAAGGCTTTGAATATTATGCATAATGCATGAAAAAGATATGGATGCATCTATGTTAGATAGAACAATGTGTAACCTTGAAACCAAAAACAAATGTGACGCCTAGAATGTGAAGGTCTCTTAGATAACGGCTGGAGGTAGTTTAATGGGAATCGAGCCTATGTTGCTCTGCACCCTCACCTCACAAGACAAAAACAACAAAATAAGTAAATAAAGGCAGTAAATGAAAACAAAATGTAACAAATTCACCGCCTAAGAGCATGATCGTACCATAAACAAACGACCACGGCCCTGGTTTTGTTCCAGCAGTGAACAAAGAAAACGGCATGCACCACAGGGTTCAAAACATCACAAGCAACCAGTGCAGTGCATATACACACGTTAAAAGACCGAAAGCATGACCACACCCAAACAACACTGCCAATAGCAAAAGTTTTGCATGGCATGAACGAAACACATACCACTATTTATAACCACTTAAGAAAAGAAAGACTGAGAACAGAAACACACCCAAACAAAACCCACCATCCTCTGTCTAATAAACAGGAAGCTCAAGTATCTACTAATGAGGTGAAGAATGATGAATATTCTATAAGAAAGAAGAAAGGTATAGAATGGGATTCCAAGAAAACAAATACGGGCACTAATAAGGGCCATGTCCAACCAGTCCATCTGCCAAAGGCTAATAAATTTATAACTTCTCCCCGTTACTGTAGTAATCTTGATTTACCAAGTATTCAAGGTTTAATTAATAATGCTTTAGAATCTCATGCAAATGATGCCCTGCTTCTCTCCTCTATTGATTTGAATTCTCCCAGCTCGATGTCAAGTTGTTTTCGAATAGAATGAAATGGAAATCTCAATCCACAAATCCCTGTTCAAGCTGCAAGCCTGCAAATTCATTATCGATTCATCATTTGTTAGTGAATGTTTGAGCTAGGACTGAGTCGACATTTTATTTTGCTGCAATTTCAAGAATGAATTCAGGAAATACCACATTGATGCTCAGATTTACAATGAGCTCTAAATCTAAAGTAGGAAAAGGGTGATCCATAAAAGGCAATGGTAAATTTGGCAAGAATACTGGAAACAATAGTCATCAATGAGTTGAAACAACAGTACTTTTAAACGGGTCACTAAATTCATTTCATTATTCTTTGCGGATATTTCTACACGAAGTTATTAAAAAAAAAAATCAAAGCATTTTGTAAGAATAATGTCTCCAACATCTCAAATCCAAGGCATCTGCTGATACTTATGAAGATGAATCAGGACTGAAAATGATTAAAAATCTGTTCAAGAAAAAAGATAAAAAAATAAAAATGAAAGCCAACAAACCGGGCATTTGAAGTCCAGAATGCCGTATAAGATGACCTAAAGAAGACTGTCCTTTGAAACTGTCTCATTTATGATGATAAAACACCAAGGATTGTCCCTTCAATCTGAGGACAAAATCCAAAGAGGATAGGCAATATATGATGAGACAACAAACCCCAAGTGGCTATAGAAAACAAAGAGTTAAAAGATCACCAATTCCATAAGATACAAACAAAATGTCTGTATCAGAATTTTGCAAATGTAATAAATGAGGGCATATTTCAAGAGTGTTAGGAAAACCACGTAAATAAACTATGTGCATAATATGGACCCAACGATCATGTAGATACAGTTCAACCAAAACTCAAACCAGTGAAAATAGTAGAAGTTTAGGACTTAGTAGAGGCAAATTTGTTTGCTGTTACATGTTTAGGACTTAGTAGAGAAGGGGTTCGGTCTACCTATATCCAAGTTAGTAATAATGACATCTTTTCCAAATCCTGCTTTTGTCCACCGATAAAAAGAAGGGATGTCTTCAGTCTCTGCTTCTGGATCTCCATCTTCTGACCGAAGGAATCCCCATGAACGAGTTGTGTGCAACTTTTGTTCTCTGTTAATAAATACAGATAATACTCCTTGGAGCTCTACATTAGCTCCATAATTAAATTCTATTAAAATACATGGGAACTTACTCAATGAGAAATTTCAAAGGTTATTACGAAACATAGTCTAAAATTATGTAACCCATAACTCTTGAATCTAATTTTATGATGGTTTCATTCAATATTCATGGAAACAAAGTAGTGCTTTAGTGAATTACTTGAAACAAAAACAACATGTTCTTCTTCTAAATGAGCAGCAAACCCATTCACACGTATGTTGTAGGAGTAAAAGATTGAATCCTTGGATGCTTCCTTGTTGTAAATAAAATAAAATGTCAAAATCATATCACATAGTTCTGTAATTCCATCCATTCTTGAGTCTTAATTAGGTCCCATTGAAAAAGAAAAGTTATAATATATACATAATCCCAAAATTCAATTGAAAAGTTATAAGATTAAGTATATTTTACTTGAAATAATAAAATATTTTTAATGAACTAATTTAAGATAATAAATCATTTTCTATGAACTTATAGTCTACTAATATGGTACTAATCATTTAAAATTACCAAAACATCATGTGTTGTGAACTTATGGTCAGAATTAACAATCATAAACCTTAAACTAATGGAATGAGTGCCAAACAAACTGTTCAAGCTCACAAGACTCAGGGTTTTTTAAATCATTCCTCACCAAGTCAGTGAAGGATTTATTTCCCTATTAAATGCTCTATGCAGTAATTCCAAAATATGATATATAATAATGTTGAGAGTTAAGAATTCACTTATTATGTTTTGATTAAAATAACTATAGATGATTGTGTAATGGTGTGGAGAATCAACTATGCCAATGAAGTGTTGTTGTAAGCTAGTGAAATGGGCAATGTGCAAGCTGAAATTATGTTTCAGAAAATTAGAGGTCAATTCTCATTCAATAATAGATGGTTTTTTACACACGAGAATATATTTTTATTGACATGAACGCATGTTACCACCTCCAGAACCATATCCTACAGGGTGATTACCTTCTACAAATCTACACAAATGTAGAGTTAAAGTCTTTCGTGAAGAGAATGAAAGATTGAGTTCATTGCTTGACAAAACTAGATACATATGCCTCATTAAATAAGAGGTATTACACAGACAAATACATAAAATATAATTGACTACACATGGTAAAACATGGCTGCATCAAACACTCTAGAAGACTACTATTCATATTCAAACCACATGTGTTGTTGAACATCTCTTGGAGTTGGCTGAGTGGAGTAGGTGGATTTGGACTGAGCTGAAGGTAGGCGGGAGGAATTAAATTCCAACACTCCACCTTAATTCCTACTACATGTAGCTTCAAAGCCATAATGCCTAAATTTTGTGTCAGGCATTCAAAATTCTCTTGTGTTAATGCCTTTGTGAATATGCTTGCTAGTTGCTCCTTTGACCTGAAAAACTGAAGCTTTATTTCTTTATCTTCAACCAACTCCCTTATGAAATGATAACGGATTAGAATATGTTTGTTCCATTCATGGAAAATTGGATTCTTTATCAAGGCTATTGAGGATACACTGTCATACTATATTGTAGTACCATCTTCTTGTTCCTCATGCAAGTCCACTAAGATTCTCATAACCCAAATAGCCTAAAATTTGGTTGCATTTACTTCAATATACTCAACTTCTATTGTTGTTAGAGAAACTATGGGTTGTTTCTTGGAATCTCATGAAATGGCTCTTGAACCCATGTAGAACACATTACCTGATGTGCTCTTCATGTCATCTACACTTCTTGCCCAATCGGTATTTGTGTAGCCAACCAACTCAAATTCACTTGATATAGCATAAAATATGTCATAATTCTTTGTGCCATTGACATATCTCAATATTATTTTTCTTAATTCCCAATGTGTATCCTTAGGTGTTTCCATGAATCTAGAAACAAGGCTTATTGCATACATAATATCATGCCTAGTAGCTATCAAGTACGTTAGACTTTCAACCATGCTTTTGTATAAGGTTGGATTCACCTCATTGCTATAATCTTCTTTACTCAATTTTAAACCTATGGCTATTGGTGTTATCATAGGATTGTTGTTCAACATTCTATGTCTTTTCAATATCTCTGTGACATATTTAGATTGAGAAATAAATATGCCATCATCCATTTGGTGTACTTCTATGCCAAGGAAGTACCTTAACAAACCTAAGTCTATCATTTCAAATTCCCTTTTCATTTCTTCTTTGAAATTAACAATGAAAGGATCATCATTTCTTGTAAAGATCAGATCATCTACATATAGTACAGTAGTCAAAATCTTACCATGGCTTGCCTTAATGTAAAGTGTGGGCTCACTCCTACTTTTGTTGAAGCCATTATTAGTAAAATATGAATCAGTTCTACTATACCATGTCCTTGGTGATTTATTAATCCCATAGATTGATTTCATTAGCCTATAGAACTTGTCTTCTTGTCCTAGGACTTCATAACCAGGCAGTTAATCTACATATACCTCTTCTTTGAGCACTCCATTTAGGAAGGAAAACTTCACATCCATTTGATATACCTTCTACTTGTGCTGAGTAGCAGTTACTAAAACAACCCTCATAATTTCCATTCTTGCAATAGGAGCATATGTCTTATCATAATCTATACCAAGCTATTATTTGTAGCCTTTAACAACCAATCTTTCTTTATGCCTCTCAATCTTCCCTTTTGCAATGCTTTTGGTCTTATAGACCCAATCACATGTTAACCCTTAGGTAATTTAGCTAGCTCTCAAGTTCTATTTCTCTCTATTACATATATTTCCTCATTCATGGCCTTACACAATTTTTCTTCTTTTACTACATCTTCAAAATCTGGAGAATCAATATGAGAAAATCAAAAAATAAAAAATATTTTCATCGTCATACCTTGTATTATCATAAATCTCCTTCAAACTTCTTATCTTTCTTGGCATTAGAGAAGCAAGGGTTGGCTATGAACTACTGCTGGAGCTACTTGACCGAGGAGTATGTTGTGAACTTGATATAAGTGTTGCCAAAGGCTCACCCTATTGATCTATGACTAGTTCAACTTGATTATCTTAATTTCCACCTTCTTCATCATGCATGAGTATCATTGTTAATATTCTTTAGGTAGTGTGAATAGTGCCATCCCAAGATTCATTCTCAATGAATTCAACATCCCTACTGGTTATAATCTTCTTAGTAATAGGATTATTAGTCTATCTGCTTTAGACTTTTAACTATAGCCAATGAATATTCACTTTTCTTGTATATCATCAAATTTCTACCTCTTTTCCTTTGGCACATGAGTATATGCCATGCATTCAAAAATTCTTAGATGCTCCATAGTGTATTTTCTATTTGCCCACGCTTCTTATGGAATCCATTACGTATGACCTTTATCAGACTTCTATTTGAAAAGTAAACTATTGTTGCTACAGCTTCATCCTAGTACTCTTTTGAAATTTTCTTGGCTTTTAACATGCTTGTAGCCCTTTGCTGGATGGTTCTATTCCTCCTTTATACCAGTCCATTTTGTTGTGGAGTGTACCTGGTGGTGAATTATTTTTCAATGCCATCTTTCATACAAAAAATCATAAATTATTTAGAGATATACTCTCACCCTCTATCTATTCTTAGGGACTTGATGAAGTGACCACTTTTCTTCTCAACCAATGCCTTAAACCACTCGAATTTATCAAATACTTCAGATTTATTTTTTAAGAATTAAACCCAAGTCATCTTGCTATAGTCATCTATGAAATTCAATAAATATACATTCTTACCAAATGTGAGAGTTTTCATTGGGCCACACAAATCAGAATGCATCAATTCCAATGGTGATTTTTCCCTCCTAGACATCCCTAATTTAAAATGTTGCCTATGTTGTTTTCCTAAGATGCATCCCTCACATTTTATATCAGGCTCTACTATTCTCAATAGTCCCTTAACCATATCTTTCTTGGATAAAAGACTTAATCTATAATAACTTAAATGCCCATATCTTAAATGCTAGAGTCTAGATGTGTCTCAGATGACTATCTTGAAGGTTGCTTGTTGTAATACCACCATACTCTTCATCTTCTTAGGAAGATCCATTTGCATCTTGAGTGGAAACATGCGGTTCTTTATCATTTTAACCATAGCAATCTTTCTCTTGCTTCCACCTATGTCAAAGATTGTGCACTCTCCATTTTCCATTAGGATTCTATACCCTTTTTAAATCAACTATCTAATTCTCAAAATATTGTGATTTAACTTTGGAACATAATAGACATCTTGGATTGCTCTTCTCTTACCTTGATTGATATGAATGATGATAGTACCTCTATCCACAACTGTAACTTCTTCATTGTTCCCCATCTTGATCTCAAAATGAATACTTTATCAATAGAGGCAAACAAGCTCTCATTACCACTCATGTGGTTACTACAAGCACTATCCAAGAACCAAACCTCATCATTGCTCTACTCAGAAATGTTACATACAATGAACATGTTTGGTAAATGTTCAGATTTAGTAACTCTCTCATTAGCAAAATTCACTTTTTGGCTTGACTAGTCACAATGCCTCTTTAAGCAATCACTATAAAAATGTCCATACTTGAGATAATAGTAACATTGAACTTTATTTTGGGCATACCTTTGATTTGAGGTACTACTCCTCTTGTTAAATTGGGAATTTGACTATGAGCTACTTACTCCTTCTTGATTGCTTGAGCTTGTTCTTTGATAGTAGTTTCTTCCTCTTCTTCTACTTCAAAAGCTTCTACCTCTATTTTATCTTCTTCTTCCCCTACCTTTAAAACTGGCAAGAGCCTTGAAGGCTTGATCTAAGGAGGAAAGAGTGGATATATTTATCCACTAATCATGGGTTTGTAATGAACCCATCAACTTGTCCACTATCATTTTTGAAAGGTCTTTAGCCTCTTCAATTGTAATCACCACTACATCAGATCTCAATGGAAATCTCCTTAGTATCTTCTCAATAATATTTTGATCTTCCATTATTTCACCAATAATCCATATCTAATTTTTTAGACTAGAAATTCTAGTATGAAAATCTAAAATGGACTCATCATCATTCATTTGAAGAGTTTCAAAATCTCTTCTAAGCAATTGGAGTTTCACTAACCATATCTACTTAGTACCTTAATAGGAATTTTGGAGGATCTCCCATGCCTCCTTTGAATAGTTCGTTGATGCTATTTTGAAGTATATGTATTTCTCTATATCTTTCTCGATCAGGTTCAAGGGTTTTGTATCCTTTCTCTGATTCTCCTTCAATAGGATCTTTTAGGTGTTTAATATTACATTATGGGCTACTATGTCAGTCATGTCTGTGAATCCGATGACCAAACAATCCCACAAGTTATTGATGACCATTATCATCTTCATCTTCTTTGTCCATACATCATAATTATGACCATCAAATTTTAGCATATGTTACTAACTGTTTCCCTCTATTTTATCCAAATTGTGGATTTTGACTATCTCCTTGTTGGCTAGTCACAATCTTTCCCATGTACTGTAAGTTTTTTTTAATCTACTTTCTTTAGAAGTGATAAAAATCCACTAGCTTCTTTCTCTTTTGAGGATCATATGGATAACACTAATATTTACCAAGCTCCACTCCAATGCTGACTTCACCACTTCTTTGATTCTATGGAAGCTTGAAACGCACTTCATGTAACAGTTTTCTCCCCCAGATATGAGAATTCACCATGGTGTCTATCATCATCTCTATTTTACTAACACTTCATCTTGGACTATCTTCCATGGTTACTACATTTGATACTAAACATTTCTATCTTCTTCTACATCTTTATGCTCTATCATCCATGCAGTCAGGAACTCTACCATGATCTTATCTCCATTATGGCCTTGACTGCTTTGATCTCCTTTAGCTGGCAGTGCTTATCCTATTACGTCTAACTTCTCAACCGAAGCTTGAGGCCTTTAGATCTCACATGAACCAATGCCTTTGGATGGTATCACTTTTTACCTCACTCACCATATCCCTTGCATGGCTTGGCTCTCCTTTGAATAGGTGACAATATATTTTAATGTAGACTTGGAAAGCTCAATGGTTCTTGATTCAACATCTACAAACACAATGAGCTCTGACTGTTGTGATCTTTTCTTCCTGAGTAGCTTTGCTCCTTTCCTATGCTTTGTCTGATCTTTATGCTCTAATACCAAACTAAAGGTTGATTACTTTATAAAATCAACATAAACATTAAGTGAAAGTCTTCTATGAAGACAATGAAATATTGAGTTCATAGCTTAACAAAACTAGATATATATGCATCACTAAATGAGAGCTATTACATATACAAATACATAAAATATAATTAACTACACATGGTAACACATGGCTATGTCAAAATCTCTGGAAGAATACTATTCATATTCAAACCACATGTGTTATTAAACATCTCTTGAAGTAAGTTGAGTGGATTTGTTGGATTTTGACTAAGCTAAAGGTAAGCATGAGGAATTACATTTTAACATATCCATGGATGCCTACCATCACGTAACTATAAAGGAAAGATCTATAAAAAGTAAATATAAGTAAAGATATATATAATTTATTTCGTCCATTGTATAAAGGATCAATCTATAACATGTAAATAGTGTTATCACATTTTATCATATTATTATTACAATATCCACCAAAATAGTATAAAGGATCGATCCATAACAAATAAATAAAAGTAAAGTTATATATAAATTCTTTAGGATATTTTCGTAGACACCAAATTAATATGTGTAACCACTACAAGAATGATTTTCCTTTTTTAACTTTGTCTTAACCTTGTCCCTAACAACGCAATTCCACTAGTCGGCCCACTCAGATCATATTGTATTATGTAATAACAGGAAAGACCTGAAGCTATTAGATATACTTCTATAATTTCATTTATAGTTTCTTTTTCTAGGATATAGTTGTATGAAAATAGATCCACAAAACATCTGAAGAAACTCAACACGTAATTGGTTAAAATAGCCGATAATTGATATACCCATTTCAAAATGATCTAACATGAGATTCATTTGATTTATACAACTAAAATATTAATTATGATGAATTTATAGTGGGGACCTAAAAAACATTAGAAATGTAAACTATGCAGGAAGATTCTTGAGTACAAAATAACTTTCTTTGAAAACCTACAATGCTCTTAGACTTGATAGTGCTAGAAAAAAGAAATATTTATTAATGCAATGATATAGAATATACAGCTAACTAATTGAGTTGAGAGAGGGGTGTATGTCATATTTATATAATACTAAGATACATAGAAGAGGCTGGGAAAATTCTAGATAGAAATGATTTAGATGGGAGAGATATCTAGAATAATCTAAAAGAGAGAAGACTCTAGAAGATGGAACCATATAGAAGATATGAACAGTTCTAGAAGAAGACAAAATTCTATGTGGAATAAATAAACATTATTCTAACATCCCCCACCTCCACCCCCACCCCCATAATTTTTATTTGGGTTACTAATATGGGCCCTGACAACTTGGTCTAATTAAGTACCCATTTACAAGAAGTAACATGTCTCTAAATTTGAGAAATTTTACCATAGATAATGCTTTAGTGAGTATGTCTATGACTTAGTCTATTGTTACACAAAATTTTAGATCTACCACCTTTCAATATATAATTTCATGAATAAAGTGATAGTTTACCTTAATATGTTTTGATCCAGCATGAAATACAAGATCTTTTTCAAACTTAATAGTTCTTTGATTGTCACAAAATATAGTAGTTATATGTTTATATGGTAGATAAAACTCCTCCAACAGTCTTCTTAGCCAAATAGCTTCTTGAGATGCCTTTGAAAAAACCAATGTATTAATCCTTTATAGATTAGAGAGAGATTGTAACTTGCTTGTTGTTGATCCATGAGATTTGACCTAAACCAAGGTGAAATACATACCCTAGAGTTGATTTTCTATCATCTACATCCCTTTCATTATCTATATCTATATATCCCACTAAATTGGATTCACCTCCTTATTTATATTCAATACAAAGTTTATAAGTGCCTCTAATATACTTTATTATTCTTTTTCTAGCTTTCTAATTGTCAAAATGAGGATATAACATATATCTAGAAACAATGTCAACTGCATATGCAATAACTAGTCTAGTGATAGTTAGATACAAGAGATTACCAACAAGTTGTCTACAAAATGTTCCATACACCTCCTTTATATTGGAGTTAACGTTCAATTTAAATCAAACTTGACATAGTGTAATAGCTAGTTTACACTCAAACATATAGAATTTTACTAATACATAAAGGGAATATTTGGTTTGAGAAAGCAATATCCAATCTTTCTCTTGCCACACTTGCATACCAAAAAATTAATGTATTAGGCCTAATTCACTTATCTCAAAAGTATTTTTAGGTTGATCCTTAGTGTCTAAAATGCATTTTATATGATCTCTTGTAATGATTAAATCATCAATATATAGTACAATAATAACAATTTTTCTATCACTATGCTTCATATACATATCTGAATCAAGTTTGCTTCTTATGAATCTTGCTTCTAGAAAGTAATCATTTATTTTAAATTACCATTCCCTTGGTGATTTTTGAAGACAATATAATGACTTCTTTAGTCTAAAAACTAGATATTCTTCACAAAATTTAACAAATACAGGTGGTTGTTGCATGTAAATCTTTTCCTTTAAATCACCATGTAAGAAAGCACTTTTTACATCCATTTGATAAATTCTCCATCCAAATTTTGCATCTAAATAGACTATTGGATGAATGGATGTCATCTTAAAATTAGGAGAGAAAGTTTCAATAAATTCAATACCTTATTTTTGTGAGAATACTTTGGCCACCAACTTTTCTTGTTGCTTCTCAATATCTCTATCTGATCTTAACTTTGTCCTGTATGTCAATTTACAACCAGCTAAATTATTCCCTTTTGGAAGAACACATAACTCCCAAGTGTCATTTTTCATTAGAGAATCATATTTTTCTCATATATCTGCATCCCATTCTACTTTCCCTTTTACCTCTCCATATGTTCTTGGATGTTCCACCTACATCCCTCTAGTCATAAGAGCATTGTTAGCAAACAAATTCTTAGGCCTTCTTGATATATTTCCTCAATACTCCTTATCTTCCCCATGTTCCTTTCATCACTTTCACTTGATGCTTCTATTTGATTTTGAGCTCCCCCTATAGATGATGAAAAATCTTTATTTGGATCATTAATATCAATAGGCTCATCCTCCTTGATTAGAATTGGAAGGGAAGATGGTTTAAAAATAACATCATCTTTAATATCTTGGTTAAACTACTCATTGATTTTGATATAAATTTATTTTATTTTAGGATTACATAGTTTATAAGCTTTTTATTTCTCACTATATCCAATCATGTATTTTTCACTTTTATTATCTAGCTTCTTTCTTTGCTGATTAGGAACATGAGCATAAACATTGCAACCAAAAACTCAAAAATGAGAGATAGTAGGCTTTCAACCACTCCAAGTCTATTCAGGGTTTTTATTCATGACTCATTTAGTGGGATTCCTATTAAGAATATATGCATCTATGTGTATTGCTTCAACCCAATATTTAGTATCTATTTTTATAGAATACAACATGCATCTAACCATTTCCATTAGAGTTATATTATTTCTCTCAAGAATCAATTCCATTGAGGTGTGTAGGAAACTGTAGACTCTTTCTTTATACCATTATATTTATAAAAGTTTATGAAGGTATTGTTAATTTATTTTGTGCCTCTATCTATTCTTGTTATCTTTAAATGTCTTCTACTATGTTTTTTATCTATAGCCTTGAGTTCTTTGAACATAAAGATCGCTTCACTTTTCTTTTCTAAGAAGTACACTGAAATTATTTTACTATCATCTATTAAATTAAAAACATACCTTGATCGAGTAAGTGATGGTGTCTTAAATGGTCCCATTAGATCACTATGGATTAGATGCAATGGAATTTTGGCTCTCCATGATTTTCCATGAGGGAACTTTCCACATGCTTCTTTCCCATAGCACACCCTTCCCAAATCTTTTAATTTTGATAAATACTTTGGAGTCAATAAACCATGTTCAAATTCTTCATAAGGCCATGGTTTTGATAGTTGACATGTCCCATCTATTTGTGCCATAACCTACTCATGTCAATATGTTTTTTAATTCTATATATATGACTATCCTCACATCTTTAATTACATTCCTGAAACTTGTTTAATCCATTCTCAACTTTGCCAATTGATGTGAGTCTAAAATTGTCATTTGTTGCTTTGATTAAACACTTATCATTATAGAATTCTATCTTGTATCCTTGATTTTCTATTTGAGAAATAGAAAGAAGATTTGTTTTTAAATCTAGAGATAGCTTTACATTTTTTAATATACCATTGTCAACTTAAACACTACCAGTTCCTTTAACTTTTAATACACTATTGTTTCCCAAAAATATTTTCTTTTCAGTGCTATCTTTGCTTAATGACTTAAAATTCACCTCACTATGAGACATATGTTGTGTAGCATCAAAATCGATAACTCAATCATCCTTATAATAACTATTTCTTTTGATATCCACACATAGAGCATCATTTTTAGAGTCAACCATATTTACATATTTCCTTGACATCCATTTTGAATCATTTATTTTATTATAACATTGATTTTCATAATGGTAGCATTGATTTAGTTCAATATTTGAGTAATGGTAGCTCTGATGCCATGCTATAAAAAATAAATATTTATTAATGTGATAATACATAATATATATTGGATTAATTGAGTTAAGAGAGGGGTGAATGTCCTATTTATACAAGAGTAAGAAGAATATAAGAGGTTGGGAAAATTATAGATAGGAATGATCTAGAAGGAAGATATGTCTATAATAATCTAAAAGAGAGAAGAATCTAGAAGATAGAACCATCTATAAGAGGCGAATAATTCCAAAAGAAGACAAAAATCTATGTGGAATAAATAAACATTAATCTAACAATAAGTTTTAAAGAATCCTTGTAAGCTTATATTTTTCAATTATTCTTAAGATCCTAAATTTCTTAAAGTTTCATAGACTTTGAAGAATCTTAAGTAAATTATGGCAAGAAGAGAGATTGAGTTCTTCAAGCTATAGAAGTTTTCCAATTTCTTGAGATAAACTAACAAAACTAGATAAGTCCATGTCTAAAATGTGTAAGCTATGACACCCTAGAAATAATACATAAATGGTAGCAATCAGTGTAAGAATAGCAAACAGATACAAAAGAAAGCTTGTTTTCTTAGAACTAAAAAAACATGTTAATATGTAGCTACATCCTGATTACCAAGTGAGAATGGTGATTCAGTGGTAGTTTAGCCTTAATTATAATTATTGTTCCCATGAATGGATAACATGAATAATAAAAAAATATACCAACACAAAAAATAGGTTATACATATGTATATCCATAGACATGGCACTCTTAATGAATATATTGAATCAACACAAGTGCAACTAGTAAATTTCAAAAACTGCACTTCATTAAAATGAGCTACTTGAACTCTATTTGCTGAAAAAGATGCCAAGATGTATAAAGATTCTGACCCACCAACATTAATTAATCTGACCATCAACTAATTATTGAATTTCCTATTGAGTGTTTTTTGAAACATAATCTATGCAACATGCATAATCCATGCTCAATATTTCCATAAATAGCCTAGGCACATAATTATTTAAAATATAGTGTAATTAACTACAATCCCATTATTTTTTATAGACTGCAATGAAATGGAAATGCTACTATTTTATGAATTAGCTTCACATTACTATCACATGAAAGCCACATTAGATTGTAAATCATCCTTACTTAGTGAAAGTTGTGACTATGTTGTAAGTGTGGTATCAATGTGTCTATAGTGATAAGACTATCTTGAAAGTGTATGGTTAAAATATCTCAACTCTTATACTTTAGAGTTATAGTATTTTTAGTGCTAGGTAAAAATACTCCTCTCAATCCACCAAAGATCGGTTTGAATGTTATTAAATTTCAATGCTCTTTTATTTTAGCTCAAAATACCTATGTGTAAGGGATGCTAGATACACAAGAAGAGAATAGTTAGAAAGATGAAAACACTTGTAAAGTAGTTACATCACTAAACCAAGTCAAGAAAAAGAAAATGAATTCTAAAATGGTAAAGACCTTATACCCAACTGAGGCATTAGATACTATAAATCATCAAAGTAAGTCAAACTATCATAGGGATGTCTTCAGACCTGATCATTATCCAGATTTTTAGTGCAACCATTAGCTTAAAAACCATGAAACTAACCCATCTTCATACACATTTCCAATTACAAAGATGTAGTTGTCAAAGGTGAAACACAGCTAAGAAAACATGACAACATCCATCCTCACAATAATATCATTCACTAATAAGTTCATCTTTAGTCTTTCAAATCATTGGAGGGAACAAACATAAAACTTTGAATAAATCTCTCTCACTTATATATATAT
>JARHVA010011514.1:7500-50630 GCA_037957365.1 Torreya grandis | reverse complement strand
ACTCAAACTTGCTTTGACATCTTCTATCTAAACCTTGAGATCATTAATAAGTTTCTCATCCTCTTTGACATATTAATTCAAATTACATATCTACTCTTCAAGTGCCTTGATCATATCCTTCTAATATTTACTCTCTTTGTTCAAATACTTAGGCATCTTGTATTACTTAAGATCTCCTTCAAGTTGTTAAGCTACCTCAAAAGGACCTATAGTGATACCAATTATTAGAGGTATAATATGAATGAGAGTTGGGGGGGGGGGTGAATTAGTTAACCAATCTTTCAGTTTTAGATAACTTATAATTCATTCATTGGCATTCATGATTCAACATAACAAACATATGCAACTAGATTACCATCAAAGCAAGGAGACAACATATAAGTTATGAATAAGAGAAGCACATCATAACACAACATATAATGTGGGAAAACCTCATGGGGAATAAAACCCAATCTTAATCCCTCAAACATATGGACTACTTATCTTATAAGGTATTAAAAACATGAGACTTTAGTGGAACACATATTCCATAAGGATCACCTTCCCCTAGTCATGTTTTTTTGACCTATTTTTAGTGAAATAATTGCTTCACAAGGAGAACCTACCCCTAGAATGGTCAAATCCTTTTAACCTAGATTTAGTGAAACACCTTATTCATAAGGACCACCTATCCCTAATATGTTCAAGTCCTTCTTACCTAGATATTGAGAACCCTCCCAACACCTATGATATGAACATATCCTAAACACATATTGTCTACCAATCGAATGGTGATACAATGTATATCATCCCCCTTCATTTCATCACATAGCCACAAACATCTAATACCATATTTTGGATCACTCTAAACTTATCAATAACAACTCTGTCACAACCTCAATAATATGACCAAATGGTCATACACACATTACACACTATTATATTCCTCCTAAATCAACCACTAATCTTACATAGACATCATCCATCCTTTGCTCACACTCAAGGCATCCAAAACATCCTTTTAGATCACTCTAGACGTCCTTGTTCATCATCAATCTTCAAAATTACAAGAGAACTATTTATGACATCATAAATATGACCTATAGGTCATACATGTAATCATCAACTTGTTCTTCTCTATAACCCATGTACTAGGCACACTCCACTTCTTCTATCCTTCATTTCACAGCATTCACACATGTTTCTCCCTCACAGGTATTCAAACCTATAAGAGCACAATTTTTGACATTAGAAATATGACCTATAGGGCGTACACAAAATCATTAACCTACTTTATTTTTAAATCCATCTACTAGGTTCCCTTACTCTCCTTTGTCACTCAACTCTATACTCTTTCTCCACTTAGAGCTCCATCTCACAAGTCTAGAAATCATCATCTTTGATTTCACTATTTATAGAGCCTTCATGAATATCAACTTACTGATCAAACATAACACTTTTATTATCCCTTAATACATATAACATAGATCAATACCATCCACATATGTCATCCATAGCAACTATGGGTCACACTTAAGCAATTATGCCTTTTAATTACACCCTTGTATCCCTTATAAGTCTCATGGAGACCTATTCACACATATAAAACTTCATCAGTCAATTTAAAAACACAAAACCACTTCTAAATGTATAGGTATATTCCACATGACCTTTTAGATATCCTAAAATGATTATAGTCATTATTTCACACATCTATGTATGCTCAATCTCTTTAAACATTAGCCTTGTACACATGAACACCATGAATGAATAAATAGTCAACTTTTAAGATATTTTTCATATTGAATATGGATTGGTTAAACCTCCAAAATATATACATATCATTCATAGGTATTCTAGAACACTCTTAAATAGCTAAATCACCTTGAAATCTCCAAATACCCTAAAAAAACCAAATTATCTTTCTCGGATCATATAAGACCATGGTCAAGAATATAGTCAACTATGGAGCTTAATATCTACAATTTTACAAACATTCAAACCTTATAACCAATATTTATGGATGTGCCTTGGATTCCTTTACAATTTTATTTTTAATAGACCTTCGAATTTGTCCTAGATTATAAGTTATGACTCAAACACTATAGACAAGTTTTTCCCTTTGCTAAATAATAATTGCCAATGATCATTGTTAAACATTGAACACTTTTCCATAATCTTGTGTCCTCACATCACTTGAACAAATATTCATCATCGATATCCCTTAAAGGTATCTTGATCTTTAACTAGGCTAAATATCTATTAGTTTGACCTCATCTCATAATCCTAGGCAACTTTGACCAAATACGCACCATCAATCTCCTTAGATTACACTAGTATTTACCTTTGCTCACTGTTAAATATTGATCACTTATCATCATCTTGCTACTTCTTAAACATTTGGAATAAAAACACTCCATTGATCTCTTCAAGAGTAGCTTGGACTTTAACCTACAGTGCCCACTATTAGATCTTGATTAGAACTCCCATAATTATGATACTTGGCACCCTTGTGTCCCTTCTAAACTCTTTGTTATCAGTCCATTATTGACTCTTTTAATTATCCCATACCATTGATCTTCATAAATATGAATTACCACTCATTAATGATCTTCTATCAAAGTAACAAGTTTGTGACACTTGTCACCAGCGTGGGGAACCTTTGACATGTTGACTTCATATGCACACTATTGATGTCAATATGTATGATTAAGTGCTCATCATTAGATCTTCTAGACCAAAGACCTTAGACTTCAACATGATTAAATGTGATGGTCTCTATCCCATCATGATTTGGCTTCTCTTAACCTAGAATATGCATTTTTCTCATTCCAAATGCTCACAAAACATACCAGAGATTTGTCAAGACATCTACAGATGCCTCAAAACCTCTTATTTGTCTTTATATACCTACACAAGTTTCATATCTCTCCAATATATCAATTATATCACTTTGTCATTAATGCTTTAGTACCGTGTACTCTCTTTGACATCAATAATAACATAAGACATCAATGACCAAGATAAAAAATATCCATAACCCATGACTAATAAACCTAATAGCTTTTTATGGTTTTATAAACCAACTTGATTTAATTTTATCTTTGATACATAGGGTGCATAATGATGCAAAAAATGTATGTAGAGATAGAGTTATTGAAATATGTTGAAAATAAATGTGGGAGGAAGGTTTTTGTCTATTTTTAAATTAATGTATACATGTTATAATGCATACACATTAAGTTTACATACTTATATATAAAATTAATATGTGATATGATTATTATGTGATGTAATTGGCGTTAATTGATCTCTAAATCACATCACATGCAATTGATATTAGGTTCAAAAATTGTAAAATTAGTACCAAATAACATCCTATAATTATAGTTAGATTCAAGGGGTTGAGATTAACCCCAATTACCTTTGTGATTAAATTTGTGATAAACTTAACATCGATTGAGCCCAAAATCACATTCTATAGTTTTAATTAGGTTGAAAGGGAAAACTAGCCCAATTTTATATTGTTATTGAATTGGTGGATTGTTTTATTTATTTTGGTATGATATTGGGGTCAAAAACTATGATTTAAGTTCATGGGGCTCATATTATCCTTAATCACGTCTCTAATTTCACTAATTGACTAGTTGGATCAATTAATGATGGGATGAAAGCTAATTTATTAGGAATCACATAGTCCTCTTGTATTTATGTTTAAAGGGCTCAAATTAACCTTGTTTTTCTTCATGATTGAATTGGTGCACTATTTTATCTATTTATTTATTTAATTATAGTGGTGTTTATTTCCAAATAATTACACAATTCATAGTTAAGATTAGGTTCTTAGGGTTCAATGTCATCCAAATTTCATAACTAATTTTATAAATTGAGTAATTGGCTTGATATGTCAACAAATAAGAGATATTTTTTCCCCAAATGACATCTCACATTTTTATTTAGTTTCAAATAGATCATATTTTCCCTAATTACCTATGTATTTTAATTTATTATAAAATGAGGGTCAATTAAGCCATACATTGCATCTCATACAATTGATGAATCCATTATTTAAGTTTGTGTAGTTTAATTTAACACAAATCAAATCTCTATAATTAACTAACTAGATAAATTTACGAGGGAATCAGAGCTAATTTAGCTAAAAATCATAAACTACTCTCATAGATAGGTTGAAGAGACATTGGCTCCAATTTCCTTCATGATTGAATTGGTGGACTATTTACATTATTTTTATATGATAGTGAGCTCGATTGATGTCCAAAATATATCCTACATAGTCAAAATTATGTTCATGACCTTCAATTTCATCAAAATTTTATAATTGATTTAAATAATGCACATATTGGCTCAATAAACAAGGAAATATAACCTAATTTTACCCTAAATCACATCTTAGACTCTAAGTTTGGTTCAAAGGGTTCAAATTGGCCCCACTATTATTAGCATTTGTAATTTTCATATAATTAAGAATAATTAATCTATAAGTTAAAAATTATAAAATCAATTGATCTAAAATTTAAGTTCGCAAGGCTCAATTTAGCCTTAATCATATTTGTAATTGCACAAATTGACTAATTAAATCAATTCATGATAGAATCAGAGATAATTTAGCCCAAACTAATGTATTGCTCTTGTAGTTAGTTTTGAGGGCATCAAATTGGGCTTAATTTCCTCCTTTATTAAATGAATTAAATTTTTTGTTTATTATATGATGACATTAGGGTTAATTTCACTCAAAATCACATCATATTTAATTGAAACTAGTTTCATCTGGTTCGATTTTTTAAAAATAGTTTCATTGATTCTACTATTTGACTAATTGGTAGAATCTATGATTAAATTAAAGACAATTTGGCCTCAAATCAAATTATATAGTTTCAATTATATGAATTATGGTCATATTAAACCAAGTTTACTTCACAATTTAATCAATAAATTACTTAATTCATCATATCATGGACATTTGCATCTATTGATCCCCAAAACCACATCCTATACATATCAAACTTGCCTCTATCATTTAGACAAATGATTCATTATTTCATTTTCTAATTAAATTTGAGTTAATTAAACCCCTAATCATATTTTATAGTCACATTTAGGTTTAAGGGTCGTTTATTATCGATAACTACCCTTATATTGAACTAATAGACCACTTGGCTTATTTTATTATGAAATTTGGGTTGATATCCCCAAATTTCATCTTTTATAGTCAAAATTAGCTTCATGAGGCATGATTTATCTCAAATTTAATTAGTGATTTCACCAATTCAATCATTGACCCAATATGTCAAGAAATTTAATCTAATTTAGATTCAAATCAAATATTATAGTAACAATTATGTTTTAATGGGTTTTAAATTAGACCTAATTATCACCAACATTGAAATAATTAAATATTTCATTCATCATGTAATGAAACTAGGATTGGTTTAACCCTAAATCATATTGTATATAGTCAAAATTACGGTTCATAGGTGAAAACACACAAAAATTAGACCACTATATCTATTATGTCCTTTTTGATAGTATTGTCTATAATGACACACTCTAATTTACATTGAAAATAGTAAATAGTAAATTTTAATAGATAGATACATTCATTGATCCATTTTATCTTTTTTGTGCCACATTAAAGTGACAATTGTGGTCTATAGAGTGTACACATTATAAGACATATGTGTTATAGCATGAACATGATTTTTCTTATGTTTAAATTAAAAAACCATGACTTTTAGCTCAAAAATGTCTTATATTCCCAAGAATGAGGCTTGGAATTGCTAATACATTGCCAAATCTAAGTGTTTTGACAAAAATAAGATAACTTAGCTTTCATAATCATAAACACTATAAATTTCAAAGAAAAATTTCATAAAATCATTAATAACATGTCGAGAATGCTCTCCTTTTTTAATTATTGGTAAATGATGGGGTTTTAAAAAGGACACCTCTGTTAAATGATGAAGAAAAGGATAGAATATATAAATCTTAATTAAACTCCTCTACCAATGGGACATGACTCAAAGAACAAAAAATTAGATGTGGCCAAAAGTTTCATAATGAAACAAAAATAGTATGCATCTCAATCAAGCAAGATATAGACAAAAAAAAAAAAAACTAACAAAAAATTATGATCCTTCCATGATATTCTTTTTTCTTAATTTGAGGATCATACTAGATGTTTCAACTCCTTACCAAACCACATTTTTGTTTCACAAACTAAAGTCAACATTCACTCATGAGGGACTATTTTAGACAATATAGCTTTATCAACAATCCAAAATTTTGAAACCTATCAGAAATAAATTAGACTATATAAATATTTAATTAGACTTACTATAAATAAATAAAAAATATATAATGTATTTGTAATAAGTACAAATTAATTAAAATAATCAGAAAAAATTAGTAGTCTATTTTTTTAAACTATTAGAAATGAATTGAACTTTATCAATAATTAATTGGACTTTCTAAGAATTAGTCAGACTCAATACAAATAAATCACCTCTATTTAATGTATTTGTAATAATTACAAATAATTTAAAATAATAAAAAATAATTAGTAATCATTTTTTTTTAAAACTATCAAAAATAAATTGGATTATATCAACATTTAGTTGGATATATTACAAATAAATCACATTTACCTAATGTATTTGTAATAAGTCTAAATTATTTAAAAATATCAAAAAATATTTAGTAGCCTAATTTTTGAAAGCTATAATAAATAAATTGGGATTTATAAAGAATTAATAGACTTATTTATAATTATTACAAATAAATTACATCTATCTAAGAGGGAAAAATAGTAAGATCATGACATAAGATGGCCCATGGCCTTTATATATTCAATTGAATATATACTCTATTTAAAATGGTTCATACATCATGTGTTTATAGATAATATTAATCCTGGGAGGTTCATTTCAAAATAAAAAATAATTCATACACCAATTGGGCACTTGGGTGATATGTGATTAGGTCACCTAAGATGATTAAGATACCACGTGTTAGTATTTGATTAGATTATGAACTATTTGTTTAATCTTCAGGTGACATCCCCATGATCATCAAATTCTATCTTGTATTGTGCATAGGCCACATGTTGATCACTCATAAACTAGTTCACCAATGTCAACTTTGGTATTTGTGTGAGAGTCTTTAAGATTGTGAAAAATGGCATGATATGGATGCTTAGGTTATTGAGAAACTCTTGGATGTTTATATAGTCTCCCACACAACTGAGTTATTGATATTGTGATTCATGTCAAATATAATATGATCTCACTATTTTAGACATTTATTTTGACTATTGATGCTTATGCACATATGAGTTATCACTATTATGCCACATGGTAAAATATTGAGTGCTCAACTGTTTGCATATTGAGTTAGTAATAGATAGGATTTATAAGTGTTAAATTGTTGAAGACCATTTTTTGATACTTGAACTTCAAAGTATAATTTGAAAAACTTAAAATCTGGAGACCATTTATTGGTACAAAAATGTTGAAGAATAAATCTTGATGTGCAATTGCATAATGCCTAATTCTAATTGCCTATGAGTAGAATGCCAATGCTATAAACCCTTTAAGACCTTTCCATAAAATTTTAACAATGAAGTGGAAAAACCATGGGACATAAATGTCAATGTGGGACATTTCAAGGTGTAAAACCTGAAGACCATTTCCCAAACAAAAAAATGTCAAATTTTATTTTCTAATGTACAAAGGATGAAGAGTAAATTCTAATGTGAAAATTTTGAAGACCATTTACTGAAGACCATTTTGGAGCATGAAAAATGTAGAGTCTAATTTGAAAAATTAAAAAATCTAAAGACCTTTTCATGATCCATGAAGTGAAAAATTTCTATATTAAATACAAAAAAGCTAAAGACCATTTTTTAATACTCAAATTGTGAAGTACACATTCCTATAGTCAAATTCCAAAGACATTTTGTAGATCCATAGTTTTCAAATGAATTTTCTATATTAGAAAATAAAATAGTGAAACAATAAGGCACAACATGGAATACTGATACATAGTTACCACAACATGGAGGTTTTTTATAAAATCCACAAAATAATACTATAAAAAGTCTCAAAAATTATCTAAAATAATAAGACATATCCTATGTGATTCTAATAAAACATTTTACATTTAAAAAAAATGTAGGACAATTTTGAAAAAAACCATTCATATTTCTCATTCCAAAATATAAGGAAAGGCCATTTTAAATTTGCTAATTTTATGAAGAAAAAAAAAAACTCCAAATCCTTTATCAATAATTTTGATAGTGCCTAATGTGATCTTGCATTCAAATATTATATTACAATGCCTTAATAAAAATTATTGATAGTATGTAGTTGACCTCTCAAATTTTTATTTGGTTTTCAAGCAAAGATAATATTATCTATAAGAATGGATGGTAAAGAGGTGCCAATTGAGTTTGGATTCCATTTATTCTCTAAACAACCTAAATAAATTTATTCTTCTTCTTAATATTTTTCTCTTACATGAACTGGGATGACCAAAGTTATTTTGACCATTTATTCTATATCTCCATTTTTTTTTAGTATCTTAATATTGATTTCATCTCTAACAACCCATACTGTGTAGTTCACTCATGTAAAACTTTTATGTATGATAAATAACATCTTTGATTTCCACATCTTGAGTTGGATCAAATGAATTTTTTTCTTTTACTTCTTGGACCAACATATCTATCTATAGATGCCACTCTAAAATCAAGGGTCCTACCATGAATCATTTTGTTCATATCTATAAACTGGAATGTCATGGAGATTTCTATGCCAAATATATCCTATACACTCAAATTTAGAAGTGAACATGTCCTCTTTCATTATGTCATGTATATTTTGGAAGTAATATGCTAGATCCTTGCACTTATTATTTATGGTCAAACAAAATTCATTTAATTGTTATACATACTTAATCAAGTTATATTTAATTTATTTTTCACTCTTTTGTCAACTTCTATTTGACTCTTTTCCAACTATGGAATCTTATGATGTTTCTCAAGTTTTCATGTCTTTAAAAAGTATTTTCATTAGATTGCCTTCTCAGACATTTGGCTTACCATTTTCTTATTTTCCACATAATGTAATCAGGGAGGAGGGTGTGACCAATTTATATCTATTATATAGTTTTTTCAATATATAATGGGATGACCTTAATCCATGTGTATAAGAAAATATTGACCTTTTGTCAATCCTGACATTTAATTTTTTCCCTTCAATTGGTAACTATTAACATAGTCCTTGAAATTTACTACTTATTCAATCAAATATGGCATGATGTTTCTTTAATTTTCACATGTCCTATAAATTTTGATAATTTATTCCACACTCCATACATATTTCCTCTTTATACATTCAGGCATGTTTCCAAATGTGTCTTAAATTTACTCATGGGTATGTCCTACTAGGAGAAATATAACCTTGATATCAAGGGAATTACCTTTATAAACAATGAGAGATAAATATTGTGAAATAAAACTATCCAAAAAAACATTATTTTTTGAATTTTTAAATGTAATAGAATTACATTTAGTTCCATATAAGGTTATACAATTTTTAGATATAATTATGGATGGCATGAAGTACTTGTTCTTATTATCCCCAAAACATTGATCTATTTGAAGGTATAAAATGGATGGAAGTTTCTTGAAAGAGCCAATTTTTTTTTCTTCTTATATGTATTTATTGTATTCAGGGTAGTAGTTTTTAGATAAAAGTACATCATACAATGGATATTTTAAAGATCCAAGTTTATATAGTAAAGATCTATATGTATCTAGCATTGTTTTTTCCATAAATTTGAAGCACTTATTCAATAATATGATAGTAAAGTTATACCCTCCAAGAACATATGGTAAAAAAAATTACCATATCCACCTACACCATGACCATGTGCTATAATCCCTACCATTAAAAACACTACTATTATGTCAGTAACTATTTTACATTTTGTCACTATCCTTAGAAAAAATATTTTTTGACATTCCACATTGTTATAAATGACACTAAGGCATTCTTGAGGGTATTTCTCTAAAAAAAATTATTTGTGTCATACATTTATCTTATATAAAGTATCTAATTTGATTTCATCATAAATTATTAATTTATACAATCTTCCTGATCTCTAGAGAGGGTTCCAGAGCATTTTTTTGAGTCAACAAGATACACATTTTTCACCTAGTAAAGTCATCATACTTATAAACGGTCACATCATTAAAATTAGTTATCCACATGTTATTGAATTTTGGTTGGGATATTGGCTCATATTTCATATTTTGTAGTTGTTCATTTATGTGGTGCTTCATAAATTATTGAGTGAAAGATGTTGGAAGATGTCAAATTTTTTATCATGAGATGTGTTAGAAGCACAAAAAATGTAGGGGGGGGAGGAGGTGAGTCAATGTTTAAAACCTTATATGAATTATAATTAATCATTCCTTGAACCATGAAAGTAATAACAATGCATAAATAACTATTCACATGAGCATTACACAAGAAAACACATATATGAGTGGGGAACCCTCAATGAGAAGAAAACCCACTACGATATATAAGAATGGAATATATTAATATAAAACCAAATACCAAATTCTATTGAGCACCAACTCAACTTGGAGCGCCAACCCGAATAAATTCAAGCACCCTCTTGACTAGTCTTTAGCAAGGACTTACTTGCAAGGATGCACCAACTCCCTATGTGACTCAAAAATTACTCGTCCACCTCATGAATTTTATGATAAAACCTTTTCTTTTTGTTAAAGTCTTTTCTAAATATATCCTTATTCTCAACCATGAAATATTTTATTCACTTATTTTTCATACAATAAAATAGGCCTAAATTACCTTATGTATATACTAGTCTAATGGTCATAGACCACTTGGTCATATACACACCTTAAATATCTTAGGTAATCAACTTAATAGGTCTTATAAAATATTATTAACATGAATAAAATGTACTTTGAACCCCTTTTGGTCTATAACACCTGAATTAGGCGTCATTTCTCCTTTAGCCTCCATGTAGACCTAATTGCATTAGGTTTATCCTCTTAGAATCAAATCTTGATCCTCTTGGGCCCACATGGACTTATCCAAAAGTAAAATACCATTAAATATATTTTAAAATAATTTAACTAATCTTATCCATTATTTATTAAACTTTTATCCTTCGTTCATACCATGAAATATCTTTTAGGACAAAATACCCTATTAGGCATGTGTACCTCAAAAGTATATCTTGAAAAAATGAAGTTTAAACACCTCGAAGATACTAAAATATAATAAAATAAAAATGTATATAGGTTTTGCATTACCTAAAGGTCGTCATAAAATGCTTGTAACACTTCTACTCTTTACATAAAGTCTAAAGAATATTCTTAGAACTTTTCTAATCGGAACTACCAATTCACCTCAAAAACTAGTCATGATGAGTTAAACCTCCAACACCTATGTAGACACATTTCATCACTCCTAATTAATTTAAAATTTTATATTAAATCTTAAAACCATACTTAGATATAAAATTTATATGATATAATTTTGAGTATTGGTCTTGTAGACCAATTTCTAAACCTTATATCATACAGTCTTATTTGAACCAAACAAGGCATTTTGTTAGAAATTTTTTTTACAATATGCACTAACCTCCAAAGCTTAAAAAATAATTATCATTAATTAAAAATAATAAATAAAATCTTAATGCACTTTTTTTCATAAATCTATCATGCATAAACTTTCATATATATGTATTCATCTAAGTCTGGGTTTTTCACTATTCACACCATTAGCTCTGTTTGCAAATGGCTAACTTGAATGATCAAATTATGAAATTTGAATGTTATAACATATTTATAAATCATAATGGATATTAAAAATTTCCTCTATATTATTCTACCATCCATTTGATTTTCTTCAGCAATACAACTTTTGAGAGCTATAACAACTTTTTGATAAATAAGCCTATATCTATGTAGTTTATCCCTTATCTAACTAACCACCACTACCTTGAGGTACCTAGGAGATTTGAATACATGATACAATAGTTTATATATAAAAATGAATCCATCTAGAGGTGATTTAAATAATATATTTCATATCAGGTCCTTATTAGAGTTTTAAGAAAGTTTAACATAGGTTTTGGTGTTAATGATTGTTCATAAAGGACTGTCCCTTGAATCCAAAACTAATTCCTAGAGACATTATCTATGACCCTTACCAATCTATCCTTAATACATCAGATTCTAATGCAGAGGTTACACATGCCTATGAACATCTAAAAGTGCTTCTCAGATCTTGAGACCTCATTTTGTGAACTCAAGAGGGCCTAAAACATTGATTCATGCAATTTACTTCAAACTATGACCTCAAAATTTTTGATGGTGCCTAAAAAACGTATCTCACCTTTGTCCATACTCATATCTACATACTTTCCTTGAAATCTGATCTTCATACCTCATTAGGCTAGGCATGGTCTAAGAGAGGTCTAGGTGTAGACTTAGACTGAAGGTCCTACCCCTATAGGCTCACCTTGAAACTCTCATGAATGTTTCAATGCATCACATACATGCTCTAAGAATGACATAAAACCTTCACATTATTATGTTCATTAATTTTCATGCACATATCTATTCATTTCATGACTAGGCTCATGACTAAGGTTCATATACACTTTGACATCAAGGACCTATACCTTCATGCAACAATAAAAAATTAGCTGCCTTCATATTATTTATTACATTAAAATTCTCTCATGCCTCCAAATTCTCTCTCATAATAACATTCTTCCATGAAAACACTCTACATCAACCTTAGTCTCCTTTGACATCAACCATCACAAGATGAACCTTTGACATCAATGAAAATAATCAACAATATCCCCTTTATCATTGATGGAAACCATTCTCAAAAAATTCTCTCAATAGGAAATTATATCCTCATTCTAAACTTTCCCCCCCTTTCACATAAATGATAAAGAGATGCTTACAACTTTGAGGATCATACCTCTTGCACTCAACACATAGAATTATGAGTTTATGAAGCAACATAAAAACATGTTCCCCCTATCTCTAAGCATACCTTCTCAACACTACTCTCCTAATATTATCAATAATGGACCACTTGATTATCTCCCCTTAAGAACTTGACTTCATTGATGACTGCTAGGGGTAGGAACTACACCCAATTCCTATCTTAGATGCTCAAATGTTGCCTTTTGAAGTGGCTTGTTTAAACTATCTACAATCTGATCCTTTTTAGAAAAATATTCATATTTAACACTTTTTTCACTTACATGTTATCTTAGGAAATGATACTTGATGGGAATTTTCTTAGTCCTTGACTGCATGATAGGATTATTTGAGATGCTTATGGCACTTAGATTGTCACAATAGATAGGGTTGGGACTATCATACTCTACCTTGTAGTATTTTGAGGTATGTATCATCCAAAGGACATGAGTGTAACATGAATCTTTTGGAATGTATTTATCCTCACAAGTAGATAATTTCACAAATGGTTACTTCTTGCTTATCCATGATAGTAGGCATTTTATTAAGAAAAAAGATATTTCACTAGTGTTCTTCATATCATCTATACTCCCTACCTAGTTTGCATCTATATATGATTTCAAGTTAAACTACTTGCTCCTTTAATACCAAAATCCAAACTCAATAGTTCCCTTGAGATACCTAAGTATCCTTTTGAATTTTTGCAAATGATTTTATTTTAAATCAGATTTAAATCTTCCCACAAGACGTACTACTTGCATGATCTCAGGTCTAGAGGTAGTAGTGTATAGAAAGCTTTCATCAATTGACCTATATGATGTCTAATTTATCTTTAGATATTAATCTACCTTGCTTAATTTACACTCTTTGATAATAAGTGTGCTAACAATCTTACAATATTCCATCTTAATTTTCTTCAACATATCTCTTATGTACTTGGCTTGTGAAAAGAATATACCTTTTTATGATTTAATGATTTATAATACAAGAAATTTTGATATTTATCCTAGCATGTACATCCCAAAATATTTATTCATCTCATATTCAAAGGCCTTATTATCAAATAATGGTCATATTATGTCTTTATATACATACTACTATCTACAACTTATCTTTTGAATACTTTTTCCAATATATACCTGTCCAATCAAGTGTACCAAGCTCTAGGTGATTGATTTATACCATAAATAGTATTTTGCAATATGCAAACATAGTCTTTGAAACCTGATTATGAGAAACTCTTAGGTTGCTCTATATACACCTCCTCTTCTAAGTTCCCAATGAGGAAAGTATATTAGACATTCATCTAATACACCTTGAATGAATTGAACCCTACATATGATAGCCTCCAATCTTTATATTATAGCAACGGTATCCTCAAAATCTACCCATTCAACTTGTGCATACCCATTGCATATTAATCTAACCTTTTTTCTAGTGACTTATCCATCTTCATTCAACTTGTTCCTGAACACCCATTTAGTGATAATGACATTCTTGTCTTTAGGCCTAGGAACTAGTTTCCAAGTCTCATTCTTTTATATTTAGTATAACTCCTTATTCATATAAATTATCCAAAAGTTATCATTGATTTCCTATACATGGTTTTTTGGTTCAATAGTAGAAAATAGAGTAACATTCTCTTGATTTAGCTTACTTACCAGCCTTCTCCTTATTTGCATATCTACATCCTTATTGTCAATGATTTGTGATTCAGGATGGTCTCTCTAAATCTATCTTGAAGGACCTTTTGAATCTTATCTTTCCTCAACTTATTCTTCTTCCTCAAGTATATCTATTGTTTCTTATTCATTACTTAAGTCTAAATTATCTAATGTATCCTTTGACTGTGAATGTGACTTCTTAGGATTTGTCTCATCAATCTCAAAATTGGTGCTTTCTACTATCTTCTACAAAACCTTATTATAAAATTTATAGGCTGAGCTTACTGAAGAGTATCCCAAATAAAAATACCTTCATTTGACCTAAAATCAAACTTACCTAAGTCTTCCTCATCTCTTTTGATGAAGTATTTGCTTGTAAAGACTTTAAAGTGTTACACCTTAATGGGGATAAATTTGCACACTTCATAATAGGTATTATTGACATTAATATTTATCTACCATATATTCAAAATGTATACTATAGTTCTCACTACCTCTCTCTAGTATCCATATTAAAATCTAGACTCATTTATATAGTTCTTGCCATTTCTTGAACTATCTTATTCTTTCTTTCAACTACCCTATTATGCTGATGTGTCTTAGCTACTGATAACTATATCCTTATTACATGAACCTCATATAAGTTATCAAACACATTGGACCAAAGCTATATATCTTAATTTTAATTGATTTGATCTATCACTTACACCTCAATCTCTCACCAACTATGTCTAGGGTGTTTTGTTTGCTTGATTAGGGATGAAGAATAGCCATAATACCCATATCAAAAATGTTGGTTATATCACTTGATCCTTCAATTGAGCTAAGATAGAGGGTCCAACCCTCCAAATAGATGGGTATATAGGGGTGTCATATCTATATATAGAGATAGGGGAAATTCTATGCCCCCTATGAATTGAAAGGGGCATCACACATAGGCTTATCAATCCATGTCTTCCTCCTCTATTAGATCTTAGGAAATTTATCTTCCCATTATTTTTATTCAAACCAATAGCCTTGAATGACTTGAACTTGTCAAATGATTTTGACTTTTATTTTAAGAATGTTACCAAAGTCATTATTGTGTAGTCATCTGTGAGTAAAATGAAGCAACTATCTCCTTGAATGGTTAAGATTATTATAGTTACATAAATATCCATGTGTATTAGCTCTAAAATTATTATTGTAGAATACTCTTTATACTTTAACCTTCTTCTAGATTGTTTACCATTTTGACATGCCTTGAAAAGTGTGTTTGTAGGTTTGGTGATTTTATGCATATTTTTCATAGACTTCATAGAGTTTATCTTGACCATAATATAAAATTTTAGGTAGCCTAACCTTATATTACATATCCAAATTTAATTAATATTTCTCATAAATCATCTCTCCTTTTAAATCTTATTCAATACATATAGATTATTCTCAATCCTCTTAGCATTGGCAATTAGCCTTCTTGATTTAGAGCTCCTTATATCACACCCTCTATCATGAAAAGTTAGTGTGGGTCCTTTGGTACAAATTTTAATTACACTAAGAAGGTTATGTTTCAAAAATTTCACATAAAATACATTATCTATCTTGGTCTTCCCATTTTCTAAACATATGATACCCTTGCCAACTATGTTGGTAGTTGTGTTATCTCCAAATCTCACTATTTGTACAACACTCTTATTTAATGAGAAAAAATTTCTCTTATACCCTACCATGTGGTTTGAGAAACCACTATCCATATACCATTTAATTCCTTAATCTTGATGTGAAAGGTAGTTTTAGCTAGCATAGATTATTTTCCTTTAATATTTTGCCTCTCCTTCACCTTATCAATAAGATGTAACTTCTTGATGCACTTCTCAATAGTATGATTTTATAGCCTTTTGGCTTAAATGATCTTCCTAATATTCCTTATCTTGAAATTCATTACAATATGTCCTCTCTGATCAAAATTATAGCATAGAATTCCTCTTCTTCTATTGAAATGAACATTCAACCTATTCCTTCATGATGAATTAATTCCAAACTGATGTATACAATCCACATCTTAATGTCCATAATAATTTCATGAGAAATATTAACCATTGAAAGGATTCACATTCCTTATGTATGCAATCAAAAATGGATCAGATCTATAAATCAATCCTATCTCAGAGAAGATATATCTTAATTACACTTCCGTTTGGGGATACACTATATAATTGGGAACATAACCAATAAGGATATTTTAGACCCAATTAGGGGATATCTTACCATGATAAGATCAATTTGAAGTGTTTTAAATCCTCTAGTAATGAAAATCATGCAATAACCCTAATTAAGTCTTATGTTTTCATATTCACTATACTAATATAAATTAAATCAAAGAAATCTAATGTAGTTCTCACCAAAGATTGTGGCACAAAGTGGGAGTTAGTAAATAGACAAAAGTAAACATGCATAGGATAATATTAATTAAGCTTTGTTTAGGTAAGACCCTAATGCATGGAGAAAAATAGTAATATTATTCAAAACTCATTACTTATTTATCTACTAAATAGAGGAATAAAGTTGGAGATACTTATTTGGAAGATGAACCTACCGACACTCAATATATTCATTGGACAAAGGTGATTCAAAAGAGGTTGTTGTGGTTTTTAAGGATAACCAAGAAATGCCATAACATCCAAGACTTCTCTACAAGACTACATTCTTCTCCATAAGTAGAAACCCTAAGGTAAGACTCCTCAAGTGGACTGGTGGAAGAGTAGATTATAAATAAGTGAAAATGAATAATAACTCCTGATGTATCTTAAATAATGACAAAAAGGATGTGTTTATATAGGCATACATAACCCTAAAACCTTCCAAAATTTTTGGCCGATAGGGTCGACCTAGTGGACCTAGTATCATTATTGACTAAAACACACTAGGTCATAGGATGGGTCAGCCAAGAGCCAACCTAGACCCAAAATGAGTTTTACCAATAAGAATACAAGGTCGACCTAGTGGACCTAGTCATGTAAACTATAGAAAGGGGTTTTAGGTTAGGAAAGGCTAATTAGGTTGGTAAAAATTAGAGAAGTGTGCAAAATAAGATTAATAGATTAGGTGAACTTTTTTAGGAGATGGTTGGATTGGTAATAAATTAAAATATGGGAAAACAATCCTACGAAGAATTAATGGTTTGTACACCCCTTTCTCGATGCACCCCTTAGGGCATGCACTCAGAGAGATTGAGATTTGAAGGTTTCCTAAAAGATAGAAAGTACCAATGATTGATAAATATTTGAAAATAGTATGTGTATACATATGCCCTACTCAAAGCTTATCATGTGTCACTCAGGGGAAATAGGGGATGGTTCTTTGAGAAATAACATAGTAACACATAATATTGAGGCAAAAAAAAATTATGATATTTTAAAGAAAAATAAATAAAATTAAATGATGAAAATGGAAACAACTAAAAATTAAATTTAATTCATACCTTCAATTAGATTTATTGTTGTATGGTTATCTGTTGTGTTTATAGTTTTGATTATGGAGGGTGTAGAGAGTGATTTCAACAAACCCAATTATAAAAAAATAAAGAGTAAAAACAAACAAATGCAAGAAAGCCAAAATAAATAGTGATATGTAGATGAGATGTACTTTGAAATTTGGCAAGATGGAGTGACAAGTGCAATGCTAGGCCAAATGACCGAGTTAAAATTTAGAGTAAATCAGGTAACCAAAAATCTAAGGCTACTAAAGAATGAAAAAATGAAACATCTAAACCTTAAGTAAGAAAGGCAAATTCACCAAATCAAACCAAGGATAAATATTAAAAGGGTGATAATCAAATATCAATGTGAAAGTAGTAACAATCCTACTTAAACAAAGATGTACAAGGAAAAATGATAAAATAACATTGATGAGTGATCAATAATAATCCTTACTCAATCATCAATATAGAAAAGGGTGCATAAAAGGGAAAAAAACATTGATGAGTGAGAAGTAACAATACAACCTCAATCAATAATGAAAAAATTACATGAAAGTAGAAATGAACTTAGGTGTCCTCAAAAAAGGGTGGTATAACAATGATAAATGGTAAAAATAAGGCAAAACACATATATAAATGTATGGTCTTGGTCTAAATAAAGTATTCCATAGTTATTCAGACATGTTTTTTTGATCAAAGGATAGATAAAAATAAAATAAATTAGTGCTAGCATGTTTCTATGATGTGAATAAGAAGGAAGTAGAGAAGATGGAAAAAATATTTACAATCAGACATGCTTGTCAAGGTGAAAAAATAAATGGGTAGAGGTGAGAATGAAGGAAAAACCAAGGTATATGAAATATTTATTGAAGTCAAGACATTTAAATTAGGTTTGTCAAAACAAGAGGACTAACAACATTAAGGACTTTGAATAACTTCACTTAGCCACACAAGTCTTAGGTCAAAAAATGAAGTATGTAGATCATCTTATGAGGGCTATATGCATTTAAATTAAAATGTACCTTCTTTCCCACAATGTTTTTCCCATTATTTAGGATCCCTAATAGAGCCATCAATCTACTATGTAGATTGGGTACTTGCATGAGAAAGTAGTTATCACCATATAGTTTGTTGAATTCTCCTAATCTAATCTACTAGCCTACCATATCCCAATGGACCTTGACTCTATTTGGAGGACAGCTATGGAGTTTTAGCTTTTATTGGACATAATAAATGTTCTTATAATCAAATTTTTTGGTGTTATTTTGAATTATGATATTTGTATGTTGCCTTTTATATATTATTTCCTTTGGTTTCAAATGGTTTGGATTTTTAACTTTAATTTTGTATTTTTCTATTCCTCCTTCATATAGATTCAAAAAACCAAACGTGGGTGGTAAAGATGACTTTAATTTGAATATTTGGGAGTTGGTTGCCAAGAGAATAAAATCAGAGAGTATGGTGTCTAAGAGTATCATAAATTGAGGTAAAATAAAAGTGTTATCTTAACTTTGACCTTGTTTTATCTGATGTGGAATGAAATGAAATAAAACGAAGAGGCAAGCAAGATCTATTGAACAACATATATTTATATAACATAGACAACATTACGTAATCAATGAAGTCCAACAAGATTCTAACTGCACATAGTCATAATCCTGTCAACTCTTTAGGATCAACAAGCAAAAACTAACATACATTAGTTTCATAGGATATGAACAACACAAAAGGATAAATAGTTTTGAAAACTGTTTGACCCTAAGCTAGGTAGCTATCTAAACCAATACCTAATAGATCTATCCTAAGACTTGTAGAGCTTAAATACTTGCAAGCTCTCTCCTTTCTACTCTGATCATTTGATGGTAGTGAATGAACCCCAAGCTCTTCTTAAATAAAGAAGTGAGAGAGATTTTCCACCAGTTTAAGGGGTAACCAATTAGAAACAACCAAAAACCTAGGTTTGTTGGATGATAGGACCATCCAACTAGGAAAAGTGATAAAAGAAAAGATGCTTTGGTCATGTCATGCCAAAAAGTGTACTTCTCAGGGAGTATCTAATAAAAACTAAGAGGCTGACAAGCCACCCCCACTATATGTGCGACTTTCTACTTTATTGGGATTCCCTACTTGAATCATGGAGTAATACGAGCACATGCTCCTATTAGATCAAAACCTTTATAAAAAACAAACAAGATCTCATAGATGTAAATGGTAGAGGACAAGCCCACTCTACTAGCCAATTTTGCTTTCATTGTTAAATTATATACATCAACATATTAAAGGGATAAAAAACAAACCTTGAAAGGGCCTATCTATGCTTCCTACTAGGGACTCCCATAAGGGCTTTTGATAGACATGCCAATGCTTATGTCATCCAAATCTTCATACCTATGATAAGTGTCATGGACATAGTCATCCCATGAGTATGCATGTGATTCATGAAGATTAGGGATTAATATTTCAATTTTATTAGGGTGCCTAGGATTTGATGCAAGAAATTCATTGCTTAATATGGTATCAACATCTTATAGAAGTTCACAAAACTTTCTTTGAAATGTAAATATGATTTTCTTATTCCCATGGTTATATATACAATCTTTGAAACATAAATTAAATTCTATTTCATCATACAAGTGATCTTATATAAATTTGAACAACATATTAATATCATAAACACCTAACTCTTTATGAATGGCAAGAATCTTGAATTAGGGGCTTAAAGTGTTTGGTTCATATTCTTCAAGCCATCGATCCCAAGTTAAATTTTCCCATTGATGATATTGTACATCAACTGGTCTATCATGAAATCTCCCTGTAAGAAGATTGGTACACATACATATATAGACTTCTCTATAGAAAATTGCCTTTGCTTTAATCAGGTAAAACTCTGCAAGTGACAATTATCCTCCAAGTACCCTGATATTTCTATAATCTATGTCATAGAATCTATTCCAACTTCTTCTGTCAGCATCAGGGAAGTTCTTGTAGACATTAACTAAGAAATATTTTGATAAAATCATTTCAATATCACACCTAGCAAGTTCTTTGATTAAGGGATTTGTAGGGATAAGAAGCCATTATTTCATTCTTTTTTTATAACTGAGCAATATTTTTTGGAACAATATCATAATCAAAATTATCAAATCCTTCATCACCCTGAAACATCAAAACATCATTAGTACAAAAAATTTGAGAATACCAATTCAATCCATTTTTGGACATCAAATCAGCTAAAAAATTAGTAGTTTCATTCTTTCATGAACATCAAACACAAAGTTATAAAACCATATTTCCCATCTAGTCATTATCTGGTTTCCAACTTGTTGGGTATGGGATTTTCTAATGATAGATTCAAACTGTAACATATTTGTCCTTAAGAGGAATTTATTTTAAAGTAAAATGATTGTTAGTTTGAACATGCATAGTTTGGCTACTAATAGTTTTTGTTAGTGGAATGGTAAGTCTTTTGAGATGGGTTCCATGTTTCAATGTAATAATAGAAGACTTCTTCTCTACCATATTTATTTTTTTCTAGAATTACTCTACCATATGCTTCATCTGAAGCATCTATTTCTAAAATCATTAAACCTTCTGCTAGTAGTTTGAGATTTTGTAGTCCTTTAAATTTTTCTTTGATTCTTTTGATTTCCTATGTCATTTCATTAGTCCATAGGCTTGATTCTTTTCTTAACCTTTTTTGTAGCATTTTCTTATCTTTGGTTTGATCTTTATAGAATGGAGAGCAGTAATTTAGAGATTCAAGGAATCTATGTAATTAGGTTTTGCCTTTTATTTCATCTAGGAATCTTTCCAAAGAATTCAAAATATGGGGTTGTAATGTAATATTATATTTACATATATTTAAATTAAAAAATTCAATCTCTATTTTGCCTATGTCCATTTTCTTATCACTTAAAACCAACCCATTCTAGTTACAAAAATCAGAAAATTCTTTCAAATGTATAAGATGACTATTTAAATCTTTTGAAAGAATTAATATATCATCAATATAGATAGAAAAATGCTTATCAAGGCTAAATATTCCATCCATCCTTTTTTTAAATTTAGTGGGAGAATTTTTCATAATGAAAGGCATAACCATCCACTCATAATGCTTATCAAAGACTGGTAAGACAAATACAATTTTATAAGTATCTTTAGGTTGTAATACAATTTGCCAAAATCCACTTTTCAAATAAAACATAGAAAAAACACAACATTCATTTATCTTGTTGATAAGAATAGTCTTGTTAGGAATTGGATGTCTGATAGGTATAAGCCAATCATTGAGATTTTTATAATTTATTACTAGTCTCATTTTCCCTCTTTTATTTTGAGTGTTTATTCACATAGAATGTAGGAGAAGCCCATTCACTATAGCTTTTTTTTATGAAATCCTTCTACAATAATTCTTTGATATCTTCTTCTCCTATTTTAACTTGAGAAGGGGAGAAATGGATAGTGTTATATTTTATACCTCGGGTATGATCAATGCTAGGTTTTAGATCAAGAGAAACAGTATATTTACACTTATCCCAAAACCTTCTGGGATCATTATAAAAAAATCCTTTGATATTTGTTATGATATTCTATAGGATATCTTTTCTCTTTTCAAAATATTGTACTATCCTATAAATGTTCATCTATAGTTTTCTATCTTTTTCTTCATGGGGTCTTGTGGCAATTCTTACAGTTCAATGTTTTTTTCTAGGAATTTGGTGTTGATTACGAAAGAAGTTTAAAGATAAGTATTTGTTATGAAAACTATAAGGCATAAATTGATTCAAGAAGTTTATTCCTGAAATAATATCTATCGAAATCTTATCAAACATTCATAATTTTACATATGCCTTAATGCCATTTTCTTCAAGTAGTACCCTAGAAACAACTTTATTTATAGTAGTCCTTGACCCATTGACAACAACAAAATCTAATGAAACATCTTGCCATAGGTACTCTAGGATATCTCCATGCTTTGCAATACTCATATTTTCTCTAGTATCGATTAAATAAGCTCAGATTAATAAGCCATTGTTTGAATCAATGATTTTTACTGAGATAATGATTTCTTTTTGTTCTCCGACATAGAAACATCCTTTGTTAGGGGGAAATTCTTCAAGGATATTTTATTCTATAAAGTCTTCAAAACATTTTATTAATTCATTAATATCTCGAGAATTAGATTCTATTTTTTATTTTATAGGTCTAAGGATTTCAATATAAGGCTTTTGGTATTTTATCAAGCTCTTTGTGCTTGGATTCTTAGGCATATCTTTTTTTTTTCTATTCCATTCTTGTTGTGCATATAACATTGGGTTGTCATGAAAGTCAACTTGTTGTGGTGTTTTGCCCTTAGGGTCACCATGAATAATACGTAATTGGGTAAGCTCATATTTCTAGATAGGGATGAGATGAAGAGGGAGATTATGGTTCTAGAGTAGATATTCTAGATGTTGAATTCAATCTTTGGGATCAAATCCAAACATCATATTATAATAGTAGTGTTTAGTCTCAGAGTTATCAGAATAAGATAGTTCTTCAAATTGATTTACTTGATTTTCATTTTCACTAGAAGAAATATCATTTTCAATTGGTATTTAATAGACAACATCATCTGAGCTAAATTTATAAATAACTTCCATTTCTTCTTTAAGAAGTATAGCTCTAATCTTTTTCATCTTTTTAGGATAACTTTTCTTATTTGGGCACTTAGAAGCTATGTGACCTTCTTGACCATAGATATAACATTTCAAAGGTCATTTTCTTGAGATGGTTATTTTTATCTTAACATAAGTTTTTCTTTTAGAGAACATCCTCTTATACTTGGGCTTGTCTCCAATTTTCCATTTTTTGGATCTATTTTTTTCTTTGTGACATTTACAATGAGAATTCTCAAAACCATAATACCCTGGTGTACTATATCCACTATTTTTATAGATACTATTATCAATGGTTTTCATTTTTCCTTTAAGAAAATTAGCCATAGCTTTATCCTTGCATTGATTGTAAAGAAATTTTTCTATAGACTGGATAATTTGACCTATGGTCATTTTTGCAACTATGGTTGTTTCTCCATTCATGGCTTCTTTTTTGGTTTCTATGTAGGCCAATACTCCATCTGATATTTTTCTAGGAATTGAATTAATAAACATCTATTTAGTTTTAGTCTTTTGGCTCTATTTTTTTGGTCTTTCCAAAAGAACAAAATCACAGTTGAATATGTCACAATATTTCATGTTATAAAGCTTCATCATGAACAATTTATTGTATTCAATAGCATCAACATTTACCATGTCTCCAACATACTTATGGATAACTACTTCATTAAAGTCAGCTACCATGGATCCTACCACAACCCATTGGTATTATGTAAGGGATAACCACCATCCTTTTATGCTACCATCTAGGTTAGCAATTATAAGGTCTATGCCTTCTTCCTCTATCTTCCCAAATATAGGTTGTTGAGTTTCTACCCATCCATGGATCCTTTCAATTAGACTCTAGATTCTATATCTTATATCATTACCTACTCCACACCAACCATCAATATTGAGTGAATAGGGAAGTACAGGAACTTGAGGTAGATCATCTAGCTATCTTCCTTGATTTCATTAGATATCCTGAACAAGGGCTTTAACACTACCAAAATTTCCTCGGGGATAAGTTATTCTAATCCTAAGTGTGATTATAGACAAGATGGATGACTCAGTGTTGGATGAGTATACTTCTTCCAAACATCTAGGTGTATCAATAAGTACAACCTCTTCCTCTTGAACACCTTTTGAGCTGGTGAGTAGGGACTCAGTCCAATCTTGTGACGCATCCAAGGGATCTAAGACTTCTAGATTATCAGGGTTCAAATCTAATTGACAAAGTTAATTGAAATATAGGTAGGTGGTAATGATATTTTATTCAATGTTCTTTTTTTGGTTTATATCTTTAGACAACTTGACCTGTTCTTTGAAAATTTTAGGATTTTTATCAAGCCTTTCAAGCCTTTTATAGGTATCATCAAAAAAATTTAGAAAATCACTTATACTTAATGACTCAATGTTTATAAAGGATATTAATTATCTGATTTTTTTAGCATGATCAGACACTTTCTCTCTAGTAGGTTGTCTTAATGGGATGATCTTATAAGGGGTGCCTCTCCTATATCTACCATACATAGAGGGTTTGTTTTACAAGACCTTTTCATGTTTTCCTACAATTAATGTATTTGAGTCAAAATAAGTGAGGATGATCCTATCAAGGTATCAACCTTTTCTTGAAGTTCTTGAATTTACATTTTAGTTTCCTTTGTTCTAACACTCTGTTGGTCATTTATTTTTATGACAAATTTTTCTATTTGTTCAAGGATAATGTCCTTTTTTCTAGTTCGCAAATTTTTACTAGTATTAACACTTAAAATGTCCACCATTCTTGTGTGGATTACTTTAAGAATATTGTAGCCTTGTGTATTTGGCATAATCAACTTCTTCATATCTTCTTTTATTTCTTCAAGCTTTATAGCCTCAAGAGAGAGGTATATCTTTTGCTCTGAAAGGAATTCTTCCAAATGTTTTACTATGCCAGTGCCTTCATCAAACATTACTATTTGTTTATCTTGACCTTTATTTAACTCAACAAGGCTAGCCTTTGATGCATTTATCTCATCTTGAATCCTATCACTAGTATTGACTAGTGGAGCTAGGTCTTGTGTTTGAGCCAATGGTTTCTTAACTAGTGTTCATATATTTTGATCTAGAAAGCTTCTCATTTGAGCAATTTCTACATAAAGTTCATCAATATTTCCCAACTCAATTAAAGCCAAATTACACCAATTCAGTTGCCTTCCTATAGTAGAGTTATATTTTCCCATACCTAATGCTTCTATTGGGTCATGTTGCATAACAAATTGGCCATAAGATGTTAATTTTACATAGAATTGCCTTGGGGGAAATCTTCCCATATTTTTAGAACATTGTAATTGACATCTACCCAATTTGCTTCTTTTTCTAAAGTAGTTGAGATTTTCAATTCATCTTCTCTTGGAAGAGATTTTATTTCTTCAGTTGGCTCTTCTCAAAACATATTAATATGTAGAGCACTATGCATTCTCTGGATATAAGTTATATAGGCATGACAATCAAGATAGTTTCCAAAATGATTTTCAGCTAGGTTTACATAAGAATTATATTCATTAGGAAAACTATGGTATTATAACCAATCTAATTTAGAGGCATCATATTTTTGGCTTGGGAATATTATGGTTTTGAGGGTCTCTAAATTAGTTATAGAGGGTTTCTTCATGGACTGAGACCTTTTGATTTTTCTCTCTTTAAGGCATCTGTTTGTTAGGTCTCATGTTTTTCCTCTTCCACCAGGGAGATTTTATATCTTTCAAAATATTCTTTTGTGGGAAGAGAAATTAGCCTAGGAGTGTACTTAGTATCTTTCTTAGGTGGTCTATAGATACACTTTATATCTCTAGTCACCCATTCTTTGGGTAAGGAGATTGTCATGATGTTTATCTGACTTATATTGTCCTGGTCTTCTGTGGTCTTTATTCTAGGTACCATCACCATGCTGTCTATGTAATTGGGTTTTGCCTTTTATTTCATATAGGAATCTTTTTAAAAACTAAAAAATATGGGGTTGTAATGCAATCTTATTTTGACATATATTTAACCCAATAAATTCAATCTTATGTTGATAAATTATAGCCAATTAGATCAAAATCACTTGATGTTGTATAAAGAGTGACATAGTTCTTAGTTCCATTCATATATCTTAAAATTATCTTACCTACTTGCCAATGTGTATCCCTAGGTGTTTCAATGAATCTAGAAATCAAACTTACTGCATACACTATATCAGGGCTAGATGTTGTCAAATACATGAGGATGCCTACCATGCTCTTATATACAGTTGAATTCACCTAATTGATGTAATCTTCCTTACTCAACTTGAGACCTATAGTCATTGGTGTTAGCACAGTATTGTTATTCAACATTTTGAAGCTCTTCAAGATTTATGAAGCATAATTTGACTAAGAGATGAATATGTCATGATCCATCTGTTTTACTTCTATATTGATAAAAAATCTTAACAAACCCAAGTCTATCATTTCAAATTCCCTTTCATTGCTTCATTGAACTCAACAATAAAAGCATCATCATTTTCTATGAAGACTAAATCATCTACATATAACACAATAATCAAAATCTTGCCATGGCTCTCCTTGATGTACAGTGTGGGATCGCTACTACTCTTACAGAAACCATTTGTAGTGAAGTATGCATTAATTATACTTATTTTTTGGTACTTGTTTAATCTCATAAAGTGATTTCTTAACCCTATACACCTTGTTTTTTGTTCTTGGTACTTTGTATCTAGGTGCTTGATCAACACAAAATTCTTCTTTGATTACTCCATTGAGGAAGGTGTATTTCACATCCATCTAATATACCTTCCACATGTGTTGGGAAGTTATTACTAAGACAACCTGCATAGTTTCCATTCTTGAAACTGACGTATAAGTGTCATCATAGTCTTTACTAGTTTGTTGCTTGTATCCCTTAACACCCAGTCTTGTTTTGTACTATCAATAATGGCTTCTATTATATTTTTGTCCTTGTATACCCACTTCACTCAAATCACTTATTTACCCTTAGGTAAATTAGCTAACTCCAATGTCTTGTTTCTTTTTATTGCTTCTATTTTCTCATTCATGGATTTATGTCACTTCTATTCTTTTACTACTTCAAAACATGTAGGTTCATGTAGAGAAAACTAAAAAAAATTCATGTTTTCATCATCATACCTTGAGTTATCATATATTTCCTTCAATTTCCTTGCCTTTCTAGGCATAAGATAAGTAAGAGTTGAATCTGAATTGCTACTGGAGTTAATGGATTAAGGATCATGTTGTGAAGGTGATGGAGGTGTTGTTGATGATTCACCTTGTTGATCTGTGTCTTGTTCAATTTGAGCATCTTCATTCCAATTATCTATGAGTATCGATTATGAGATACCTGATGTAGTGTCAATGGTTCCATCCGATGATTCATTTTCAATGAATTTGACATCCCTACTAATCACAACATTCTTTATCACAGGGTTGTAAAATTTGTATGCTTTAGTGTCTTCACAATATCTAATGAAGATACACTTTTCTCCTTTATCATCAAATTTATGCCTCTTTTCTTTTGGCACATGTGCATATGCCACACACTCAAATATTCTTAAATGCTCAACACTATACCTTCTATTTCTCCATGATTCTTGTGCAGTCTTGTTTCGAATAACCTTAGTGGAACACCTATTCAATAAATATATTGTTATTGCTAAAACTTCACCCCAATATTCTTTTTAAAGTCCTTTGGCTTTCAACATGCTTGTAGCCATCTCTTAGATGTTCCTATTTTTCCTTTCTACAACTTCGTTTTGCTATAGAGTGTATCTAGTTGTGAACTATTTTTGAATTCCTTCATTCTTGAAAAAATTTAGGAATTCCTTACAAACATACTCTCACCCTCTATCTGACCTTAGGGCCTTGAAGAAATATCCACTGTGGTTTTCAACCATGTCTCAAACCATGTAAAATTCTCAAAAGTCTCAAACTTAATCTTTAGGAAATAAACCCAAATTTTCCTATTATAATCATCTATTAAAGTTAGAAATATGCATTCTTAGAGTGGGTGAGATTTTCTATTGGGCCACACAAATTTAAGTGCACTAACTCTAATGGTGTTTTTTCCTATCTAGACATTGTTGATTGAAAAGGGTACCTATGTTGTTTCCCTAGTATGCATGACTCACATTTTCTTTTATGTTCTACTATCCTTGGTAGACCTATAACTATATTCTTCTTAGATAAAAGATCTAATATAGAAAGACTATATGACCATACCTCAAATGCTAAAGTTTAGATGTGTCTTTCATGACTATCTTGAATGCTTCTTGATATAGTACTTTTGTACTCCTGAAAAGATCAATTTACATCTTGAGAAGAAATAATCAGTTCCTTATCATCTGAGCAAAAGCTATAATGTTCTTGATTCCTTCTATCTCAAAGATTTTGCATTCTCCATTCTCTGTCAAAAATCTATATCCCTTTTGGACCAACTATCCAATACTCAATAGATTATGCTTCAAATTTGTAGCATAATAAACATCATGGATTGTTCTCCTCTCGCCTTCCTTAGTGCAGATAACAATAGATCCTTTACCAACAACAACAACTATTTTTATTTCCCATCATAATATATGAATGAATATTCTTATCAATAAAGGAATATATATTCTCATTACGACTCGTGTGGTTACTAGATGCACTATCCAAACAACATACCTCAGCACTACTCTGCTCAACAACATTGCATACAATGAACATGTTTGGTAAATGTTCAGGTTCACCTAGATTTTCAGTGGCTACATGTGCATTTTATCTTGATTGGTTATTTTTTCTCTTTCTACATTCACTGGAAAAGTGACCATACTTATGACAATAATAACACTGAATATTAATTTTATCATACCTTTGATTTGAAGTAATACTCTTTTTCTGGTCTTGGAAATTTGATTCACAGATGCTGGCTCCTTTTTGACTATCTGAACTTGATCTAACATAATGGATCCTTCCTCTTCCTATACCTCTAAATCTTCTACCTCTATTTTCTTTTCCTCTGCCCTTGCCTCTGGAACTGGCCTGAGCCTTGAAGGCTTGCTATAGGGAAGAAGGTTCGGATTTGTTCAACTGATGTTCATGGGTTTGGAGAGAATCGATGAATTTATCAACTATCATCCTTGAGAAGTCTTTGGCCTCCTAAATAGCTATGACAATTGGATCATATCTCATAGGAAAACTCCTAAGAATATTTTCAATGATCTTTTGATCATCTATTGTTTCACTATTTAATCTTAATTGATTTGTAAAGCTAGAGATCCTAGTATGAAACTTAGAAATAGACTTGTTTTCATTCATTTACAATGTTTTAAATTCTCTTCTAAGAATTTGAATTTTCACTAACCGTAACTTATCTCTGCCTCAGTAGGAATTTGGGAGGATCTCCCATGCTTCCTTTATGTAATTTTTTGTTACAATTCTCAGATACATGGCTTTAGCCATTGCTGTCTCTATCAAATTCAATGCTTTCATATCCCTTTTCTGATTCTCCTTTAATAAAGTCTTTTGGGCAGTTGTTAACGCATTGTAAGTTTCTAGATCAGTCACATCTGTGAATCTGGTAATGACACACTCTCACAAATAATTAACCAGAAATATTGTCTTTATCTTCTTTGCCCAAACATCATAATTTTGTCCGTCAAATGTAGGTGGACGCTGCCAACTTTTCTGTCTGATCCAGGCACATTGTTGATCTATTATCTCTCTCTCTCTTTTTAATAGATCTGAAATAAATATGGTTTTTAGAAACTGGCAATAGCACAAACACTTACTTGTAAACTGTTGATCACAGTTGACTTCTATCTTCTACGATCTCGCTCTCCTCCTTCAGTAATTTTCATGATCTACAACTTCTTTGACTGTGTGTGGCAGATCTAATTAAGGCCGCAACCTTTTGTCTTCTTCCCAGCTTTACCATGACCTGCCAATTATTCTCACCCTAGCAGAGTGAACTCACTCCTTGGCTGCGCTGCTTGGACACTTTTGCCTAGATCTGCAACATCCCAACTTTCCAGGATCTTGTTCTTCCTGATAGCAGCTGTAGTACTTCTCACGTATAATCTTTTGGCTGCCCTTTCTCACGATTTGTGCACTACTCCCAAGCTATCTCCGCTGGCTGCAACGATATCCTTCTTATTGTGCCTCTTTCTCTAAGAGCGATCATCTCCAAACTGCTCTTTTGTTGCTGACTACGCAACAAGCTGCACTCTCCAATGCCAGGCTGTTACACTAGCTCTGATACCAAAACTGAAAGAAATGGAAAAATAGAACAAACAACAAAATGCTATTGCATTACCACTAAGCAGCTACAGTCATGTTTTTCATAAGAGGAGCAAGCACATTGATATAAGATTTTATTTTATTAAAGAGTTAGTGAACAATGGAGAAATCCATTTGGAGCTCTGCAGATCTAAAGACCAATTCGCAGATATATTCACAAAGGCATTAGCAAAGGAGACCTTTGATTATCTAAGACAAAATTTAGGCATTGTAAATGCTGAATTAGTTAGTGGTAGAAATTAAGGGGAAGTGTTACAGACTGGAGATAATTTTCCCACTTATTGTTTAACTACCTGTTCCACCTCCCTCACTTGTTCGCAGTTTTCATGCATGCAGTTTGCATGATTGATATTTTTGGTCTTAGCTCATCTGCAGTTAAATAGCAGTTTTAGATTAGTTAAAGATATAGTTCAGTCTTAGTTTGCATGCAAGAATTGTAGTTAATCTTCAGTTTGTTTTTTTTAGTTATTTTTGTTTTCAAGATCTATTTAAAGACCCCTTGGGTGCAGTCCTGTAACACACAGATCAAGAAGATCAAGAAGATTAATAAAATCTTGTTTTATGATTGCCATAGCAATCTATTTCGTCTCATATTTGATTACTGTCATATTTTCTTTAGCTCTGTTTGACCCTACACCCCAAGTGTAAACCATCACTAGGCCTTCTTAGGATACACTGGCAAACAACACAGTAGCTGTTGTCAAGCATTTTAGTCGAGGAACTATTACTCGGTACTGCTACATTTTTTTCCATAGTGAAAATCAAATTACAAGGAACAAGAGACTCCTCTAATAGAAAACGTAACACAACTCAGTCTCTACCACTTCCAGAACAGCATTACTATACTGATGAAGCTTAAGAAATGCATACATACGTGATTCAAAGGTATCGTATTTAGTTTTAAACATATAGCAAGAGAAAAACAAACACTAGTTGATTTGAAGACTTGTGCACACAATAAAGAAGAAAACTCCACAAAACTGGAAGTTCTTGCTTGTAACTAAACCAGTAATAAAGGACAAAACCCATGTCCTAAAGCATAATGCCCACTACCAAAAACGACCCTGGTATACAAAAAATGGGTCGTAAATATTCGCACAAAAGATATCCAGAGATAACATAGAATCTTCTCAACCCCAACAGCTTGTCCACATATGTTCAACAAATTTATGTTGATATTTATCGAACATAAGAATTAGGTATGCCTGATATAAACTTTTTCTCTAGTATGTGACTTCTAACCCTAAACCAAATGCCATTTACTCGCTCGTATATTTTGGCCATGGCCAAATTACTGCCATCCAGCACAAAGTACCCTTCTGTATGGAGCTATAATATTAATTATCCCAATGTTCCACCTACCTCTGAATATCACTGTCAATCTCAGCATTTGGAAAGACAGTAAAGATAAGAGTTTCCTTGTTTAGAGTACTATTAGTGTGTGCTTGTTTACTCTCCTCTCGTTTCTGCTGCCAATACAAAGTTTAGTGATAATGACGCCAAAATCAAAATACAAATCCAATGTCAGTAAAGCAGCAATATTATTTTTTGGCCTTGACTTCGTGTTTACCTTAGTCTGCTCTGCTCTAAGGAGTTATATATTATTGATTGCTCTATTTTTTTTTATTATTGCTGGTACAGAATAAAAACTAGCAATGGCAAGAGAGCATGATGAAAGGGGTCTACACCAAGCAAGTAGCTTCAAATACGGATAAGAGTACTCCATGCTAGTTTTCAGGGTAAATTAATATTCTGATAGCACGGGAATTAGGCAATGAGGATGGTGCCTAACATACGGTGGGTTTCTTCTTGCACGCTACTCCTATTATTGAAAACAAAAGAAAAAGGGTAAAACAAAGAGATTGGTGCTTGACCGTTTAGACTGTTTGCGCAAGATAATGGGTGACCATGACATCAATATAACCATAATTATTTCACTTCAAAGGTGCCCTGTATCACGCATCTGCCACAAACAATTATCGTATTTCTAAGCATCTTAGGTAACAGTGAGAATTGACAATTTGCCAATAAAACTTCCTTTGCAAGAGAAATGCACTCCTCATTTATAGGTCCATTTTTGAGCTCTGAGGCCAAGGTTTTATCAACACATGTTCCAAAATGGAGCTTCTAAAAAATGCTTTTGAAGTAGAATCTCAATTTCAAAATTGCTACCATAATAAATTTCAGAAGACTTAGTGAATCAATGGAAGCTCTATCTCAACATTTTGGTACAATTAAGAAGACTTAGTCAATAAATGCAAGATCTATCTCAACAACTAAAAGAATTTCTATTTTTTGTTCAGTTGAATCCGGTAAAATATATATTGAGCATTTGCGGCTCAATTGTCATGACACAACTCAAGAAAACAAGATAAATATGATTTCATTTTTTAAAAATAAAAAAATAAAAATGTCTTCTCTTTTTAGCTCACCTTTTTAAGTGTATAATATAGTTGTAAGAAAACGTTTAAGGAACTCTTTAAAAAATCATTATAGAATGGGTGGCGAATTTAGAAATATGGATATTCGTGACATTGTTAAAAATTAAAAAAATAAGAAATATTGTGGTGGATGTTGAGACAAAATTTTCCTACATTGTATAATTTAGATAAATATTTTACCGAATTTTACTTGTTTTTTTAAGGTCATTAAGTGCGTGACAGAAAAGTTAACATAATAAATAATCTCCCTAAAAAAGTGGAATTAATCTCTAAGCTCGGTAAGAAAACTCAAGAAATTGTCTTCGAAGATCTGCCAAATTCTTGTTATGCGTGCAAGAAACAGGGGCATTGGGTTAAGAATTGTCGCAACAGGGGTAGACCTCTTTCAAGAAATCTTTAGGAAAGGAAAAATATAAAGATTCAACAAAAGAAAATATGGAAGGTAAAAGAAGACTGTCGAAAGATAAGGGAGTCTCAAGATGCCTTAGCCGACCAAAACACAGAAAAGGGTATAATTTCTGCAACAGAAGAAGAGGGCGACTTTAATTTATTAGGAACAATAGATCCCATTTTAAATAAATTAAGTCCCCTTATGGAAGAGAAGGGGAAGGGATCAGAGGACAACAAATCAGATCTTCTAACAGAAGGAAAAGTTAATATCCTAAACCAGAATACCCAAAGTTTAGAATATCAATTTTCTAAGGTAAAGGACAATGAAGGATTAGAGGAAGGAGAAGTACTTCCTGAAGAGGTGAACAAAATAGAAGAAGGAAAGGGAGATTTGTGTGAAGTTCAGATGGGGGAAAAGCAGGAGGCTTCAAGGGTTGAAAATAACACTCCAGTGAAAGAGATTCTAATGGCAGAAGAAATGAAAGAGGTTGGAAAAAACTCAAAAAACCAAAAGATAAAAGGAGTGAAAAAGAACAATACTAATCACATAATGACGAGAAACGGCGGTGTGAAAGTAAATAGTCCCCTTAGGAGTAAAGAAGGAAAAGGATCTGAAAAGCAAGTCAAATTTAAACCGGATGTAGGATTAACAGATAAACCGGGGAAAAAATTTGCAAAGAAGAATAGAGAGCTGGAAAGTAAGCTTAATATAGCAGATGGAAAGCAGGTGACTCTGCGGGAATGTCTCCTAACCAATAAAAATAAATGAGAATTCTTAGTTGGATTATAAGGGGGCTAAATAGCTTCTATAAAGTAGATTTAGTTAGGAATTTTGTCAGAGAGCAAAAGCCAGACCTCCTTCTGCTTCAAGACACTAAAATGAGTAAAGAGAAAGCAGAACAGATCAAAGACTTTAAAAACTACACCATTAAGGCCAGTAGCTCTAAAGGAGCTTCGGGAGGAACCGTTATGTTATGGAAAAAAATCAATATACTGGGTCTATTTTGATGGAAAGTAAAAATTTTTTCGTTGTCAATATTACCAGTGTTGACCAAAAGGAAAGTTGGTATGTTGTAAATATCTATGCTCCTAATGCCAGGAACGATAGGAAAAAGGTATGGGATATTCTCTCAAATCTCAGAAGCAAAGATCATTGTGGGCGATGGATTATAATGGGAGACTTTAATGTTCCACTCTATGATTATGAGAAATTGGGTGGTAACACTATTCAAATGGAAGGGAGATTTGATCTCATGGAGTTTATAAGTAAAGAAGGTTTCATGGATGTGGACTTGCAAGGAATTCAGTATACCTGGAGCAACAAGAGATTAGACAAGGAATGTATACATGCTAAGCTTGATAGGGCTCACATTTCCCCTGATTGGATGAAAGACTATATTTGTAAGCTGGAAGCAAGCCATGGAATAGGCTCGGATCATTTCCATCTTATACTCACAGTGGTCAAATTGAACCAAAAAAAGAATCATCCGTTCAGATTTGAAAAGATGTGGATGCGACATCCACAGTTCGAAAGCAAAATTAACGAGTGGTGGAATAAGCCTATTGAGGGAACATCCCTATTCAGAGTTGCCTTCAAACTCAAAAATGTTAAAAAGGAAGTTAAGAAATGGAATAAGGATTGTTTTGGAAATATTTTTGAGAAAAAGAAGACCATCAAGGAGGATATCAGTAGAATCCAGGAAAAAATTCAGAAAAATGGATATACCCCAGAATCCCACAAAGAAGAAAGTGATCAATTGATACAATATCAAGACATTATAACTAAGGAGGAAACCTTTTGGAGACAAAGATCTAGGGTGCAATGGTTGAAAGAAGGGGATAAAAATACTAAGTTTTTTCATCTTTCCACTTTGAAACACAGAGCGAAAACTCATATTCATCACTTGAAAAAAAGAGATCAGAAGATAACAGAGGAAAAGGAAATAATGGAGGAAATGATCTCATTTTTCTCTTCCCTGATGAAGGCTGATAGAAACATCAACTTGCAAAGCCAGGCTGATATCCTACGAGTGATTCCTCCACTGATCTCGAAGGAGCAGAATAATATGTTATGTTCTATCCCTAAGGAGGAGGAAATCTTCAAGGCTGTTAAATCTTTAGGAGGAGAAAAAGCACCTGGACCAGATGGATTCCCCATGTTTTTCTTTCAAAAGCTCTGGAAAATTATAGGGAAGGATGTCAGCAATGCGGTGAAGGAGTTTTTTGGAGCAAAACAGATGCTGAAGGAAATTAATGCCACTTTTCTGTGCCTTATTCCTAAGAAGGCTGGAGCTAAATGCCCTGATCAGTTCAGACCGATTAGTTTGTGCAACTCATTCTATAAGATAATTTCCAAAGTTCTTACGACAAGGCTAATTCAAGTAATCCCTTCGCTAATTGCTGATCAGCAAAATGGATTCATTCCAGGCAGACAAATCCTCAACTCTGTTATAACGGTGCATGAGAATATTCACTCATTGTCCAGCTCAAACACAGAGGGGTTCCTAATGAAAGTGGATATAGCTAAAGCATATGACAGGGTGGATTGGTTGTTCCTTTCAAATAGCCTTATTGCCTTTGGCTTTGAACAAAGAGTGGTTGAAATTATCAAACAGCTGATATCTACAACTTCTATAGCTGTGTTGGTAAATGGAAGTTCGTCTCATTTTTTCAATCCGTCTAGGGGATTAAGACAGGGGGATCCGATCTCCCCTATTCTGTTCATTATCATGGCTAATAGTATGGGGTGATACCTAGGGGACTTAGTTTATAAAGGATCATTTAAAGGTCTGAAACCCTCTTTGCATCCTTTAATTTGCTCCCATGGTCAATTTATGGACGATACTATTTTCATGGGATAGTCTGAAGTTTCAGAAGCTAGAATTCTAAACGAAGCTATAAATCTGTATTCCTCCGCCTCAGGATAGCTGATTAACTAGAACAAAAGTGCTATATTCTTTATGAATACCCCAGTTTATAGATAGAAAAAAATAGCAAGGATCCTTGAATGCTCCATAGGTGCTCTTCCCTCTACTTACCTTGGTCTCCCTTTAGGGTCGAAAGTTCCTGAAGCTTTCTGGGAAGGTCTTATTAACAAATTTAGTAAGAAATTAGCAGGATGGAAAGGCAGTCTTCTAAGCCAAGGTGGAAAGCTTATACTACTCAAAGAAAGTCTTCAAAGCATACCTACGTACGCTTTAAGTCTCTTCAAAATCCCTACTAAATTTGTAGAAGCTATTGAAAAAATTCAGAGAAACTTTCTTTGGTCAGGTATTGAGGAGAAAAGGAGAATGCCTCTTATAGCATGGGATAACATATGTAAACCTGTCAGGGAAGGTGGACTTGGTATAAGGAAAATTAGAAGTATGAACACAGGCCTCTTAGCTAAACAAGGGTGGAGGGTTTATCAGGAAAAAAAGAATGGAGTAAAATATGGAAGCACAAGTACTTATTCAAGGCTAAGTCACTCCCTGAATTCTTTTCTACTCTGGACATTTCTCATCCTTCTGCCATATGGGGGGCAGTCCAGGGAACAAAACATATTCTAGAAGGAAGTTCATGGAAAGTTGGCAATGGTAAAAAGGTGAAGTTTTGGGAAGAAATTTGGTTAAAAGGAAAACGTTTACAGGAATAAATCCAAGATAAAGAGGTTATAGAAAGATGCAAGCAAAGAGTGGGAATTATGGTTTATCATTACTGGTAGAACAACTCTTGGGTTAACCTAATTGACTATGATCAAGATCTCAAGGAAATTCAATTATCCCTAAATGCTATATCTCTATATCCTAACCTTGAAGATAAAATTGTTTGGCATAAAGAGCCAAGCGGACAGTTTAAAGTCTCTTCCATTTTCACCTCTAAGGGAAATGGTAGCAATCCGTTTTGGACGAGAGCCTGGATTAAGGGGCTCATCCCTAAAATCAAATTCTTTTTCTGGACCCTTCTCCAAAACAAAATATTGACTTTGGATAATTTACAGAAACGCAAAATTAATATTGTCAACAGGTGTATTCTATGTAAAAAAGACCTTGAAGATAGAGATCATCTGTTCGTGAATTGTTCCTTCACTCAGCTAGTTTGGAAGGAGATTCTCAATTTGTGGGGTATTACATGGATTCACCACAAAAATGTGGAATTATCTTTCAAAAGTTGGTACTGCCCCTCAAAGAATCCTGAAGTTCTTTTTTTATGGAAACTTACTCTTCCCCATATTTGGTGGGGAATAAGGAAGGAAAGAAATAACCGAATCTTTAGAAATAAAGAACTTCCTGGATGGGTGGTAGGACAGAACATCATAAGAGCTTTAAAGGAGAATTTATTATCACAAAAGAATCCAAGCTCAACTCTTCAAATGGAAAATCCCTTGAGGACGGATAATTCTATTGGTAAACCTAATAATCCCAGAGTAGGAGTTACTTGGAATGTTCCCCCTCAAGGATGGATTAAAGGAAACTTTCATGGCACGACCAAAGGGAACCCGGGGAATGCAGGTTGTGGTGGAGTGTTGAGAAACCATATGGGAAAGGTAATTGATGTTGTAGCTATCCCTATTGGAAAATCGAATTGTCACATTGCCAAAGCTACTCCTGCCCTTCTGACTCTCAAAATTGCTGTGGATTCGGGATATCCAAAATTGTGGCTTGAAGGGGACTCCTTGAATATTATAAATATTCTTAACAATATAAATACTGTGTCTTAGACCATAGAGAATAAGGTAATAGAGATGAAAACTTTAATTAAAAAATTTGAAGAAGTGATCATTACCCACACCTATCGTGAAGCCAATGGTGTTGCAGATTGGCTAGCTAATTGTGCAGTCCAGACTGGTCAAACAGTGAGGTGGCATGAAACATTAGTAAAGAATGTGGATTTGAGGGTGCTCATTCTTCATGATGCAACCCATGCAAAGGAAGGAAAGATCAAAGTGTATAATAAATAATATTAGTAGGAGGAGTGGCAGTGTAGGGAAAGGACAACAATCATTAAAGAGTAAGGCCCTCAAGAGAGAGAAGAGGATCCTGAATAAGCACAATCAAAGCCGATTTTCTTATGAACTCATCAACATATGGGATTATTGCAACGACCTTAGCAATTGGGGTTCTAAGAAAATGAATATGGTAAGCGAAAGGAAGGGAGAACCTCGGAAACAGGAACCTAAGAGCTGTGATGAATGGAAAGAAAAACATGAAGTCTGGAGAATTTTGCAGAAAGGAAAAGTTGCGAGCTATTTGGAAAGACTTCATGGATCGAAACCGCATATCACTATGGCTTTTTCCAAAAATTGGAAGGATGAAAGGGTCACCCTGCATGGTGTCACAGTGAACTTAATAGAGGATTTTGTAGCTGAGGTTACTGGGCTGCCTACCGATGGACTCAAATTCTCCAAACAGACAAGCATTTCGAATGAGGCCTTCTATAGGTTCCCCAAAACGGAAGTGGAAGAGCAGAAACTGGTCAAGAACGGGGATTTCTTTGAATTGGATCAGATTAAAGGGATATGGAGGGATGTCTTAAGCTGCATAAGGGAGTACTTCATTCTGGATGAAAGAAGTAAGCGTGTGCACAAATTCCACTTTGTCTTCCTTAACCATTTTAGGCACAAGGGAGGTTATGAACCTCAAAAGGAAAGTGAAAACAATGGAAGATACCTTGAAAAAGGTATGGAACAAAATCAAAAATATGGATAATCAGAAAGGAGAGATCCCAGCCAAGCTCAAAGCCTATGAGAAAAACCTCCGGGAACTAATTAAGGACAATAGAATGAAAATGGAGGAAGCTACGTCCAATATTTGTGCTGCTGCTGTCAATATTGGTAAAAGAGCCAATGAGGAGACTAAAGCTTTGGAGGGACCCAGCAAAAGAATGAGACAAAGTACTAGAAAGAAGGTAACACAAAAAGGAGCAATGCTAGTGGAAACCACTACCCAGGATACTATTTTGAAAGAAAAAGAAACAATGAAAATGATATTGGAACTAGATGAATAATCTGGTTCCTCTTGCTGGTAAAGAATTTGGTCTAGTTCTTTGTTTTCTTGTTGTCTTCCTATGTCTAAGGTGGTGCCAGATCTCTATTTTTTTGGGTTGTGACCGGTTGTCTTTCCGGTGGTTTCAGGTCCATTTAAAACCTGTTTTTGCTACTTCCTTGTAGTAGTTTTTAGACTTTGTCTGTGTTTTTGTTGCTCTATATTTTTTCCTTGTACTAGGGTTTCAGGGCCCCTTCAAAACCTACTTTTACCATAATCTAAAACATAATAAATAATCAAGTATGGATCATATTACTATATTGAGGTATCATTTATGTTAGATGGGAAGCATGCAAGTTGTTTTGAAGGGTGGAGATTTAAGTTGAGAGTGAAACTTCTATCTTTGAGGACGATTTGAAATCTTTCCTTTTTTTTTCAAATAAGTACCAGTCAAACTTCCTATCATGAATATATAAGGAAGGAGACAACCTAGATATAATTATTAAATCACCAGAGTACTTAAAAAATTGTTATAGATGGAGCAAGAATAACACCCACGATACATATAATATATTAAACTAAGTAAATCTTAGAGAATTAAAAAATATAGATTAATCCAAGGTGCCTGATTATCTCTCTAGATTAAAGCTCTTGCCTACATTTTATAGTACCACAAACAATAATGATTATCCACAATATGCTTCACCTGTTATCCCTCTATGCACTTACTTATATAAGAGTGAGGGTATGGTTAATCTTTAGAGAGCCATAATCTTGAATAAAAGGTCTTGTTAGGAGTAATTTAACTAATAGAATAATTAAATTTAAGATTACATAACTACTATAAAATCATTTTGAAGATAAGACTTTACTATTATTAATAGAATTTAATTAATTAAAAATTTAAATAATAATAATTTTTAATAAGTAAACGTATAACTGTGCACTAGTTAGTATTTATCTGCATATTATATTACAATTAATATTACAAGTACATCATTAAAAAAAAAGTATGTGTTATTAAATACACTAATTTGATAAAGGGAAAGATCAAGGAATCAATGAACTACCTTGCCTCCCTTGACGATGTCTTCCTTCACTCCCAAAAGTTGCCCGAGTTGAAAAATAAGGCCTAAACTAAGGACTTTGTTAATATGTTTGAAATTTGATAATCTATTTAACAATACTTGAGATAAACAAACTTATCCTAAGTGATTTGAATTATATAATGCATATAAATCTCAATGTGCATTTTGTGTTGGTTATCCACTAAGTTTCATCACATGTGGATAGTAGTATGATTATTGCACAAAAGTGTTGTGGGTTGGATATATGGAAATAGAAACTTATAAAATAATCATCGAACCTAGATTAACATAAGGGAGATAATAAAAAATTTACTGCACTTAGCTTTAGTATTGGAAAAAATAAATATTGGTCTATTTATTAGAATACCAAATCATGAATCATGCTCTAAGATGATAAATTTAACCTTTGTTTGACTCATGATTGTCTAAATATCCAACCTATCACATTTAAGTAACGAATAAAGTTTGTTTTTCCACAAAATATGTAATAATTTATTTTTATTTTCCTCGTGTATTAAAATCAATATCATATATAGTTTTTCCATTAGGACACCATATAATGTACTTCATAGATTGCCAATGTCTATCATGGGGGTCTTGAAAAAATCAAGACATAATATTCATAACAAAAGAGAGATTATGATGATTATTAGTCAAGAATTAAAAGTTCCCACAATGTTCTTATTTAACTGAATGGGAAGAACACTTGAAAAAATATTGATACCATATTAAAAGTGAATCAATGATGACTTTCATTATTCCATGTTAAAATGATGAAGTATATTTTGAGCATCCTCAAATTGATTAGATAAAATCGTTTGTCTGGCTATCTAATTTAAGGACCAAGGGAAAAATATAGCAATCCCAAGTTAGCCATCTCAAAGTACTTCACCAATTTTTCTTCTATATCATGAATATTATATATGGAACACTTTGTAATGATTACGTAATTGACATGGAGGACCAAAATGGATATTTACTTATCTAACTTCTTGGCATATACTTTATTTTAAGAACTCAGTGTAAAAAATAATTGATTAAAAACATTTAAATATTTTATATGAAGCTGAAGAAGATTATTTCAAGACATATAAGGACATTTCTAATCTACACATATATCTTGATTTATCACTACTAAGTAATCTTGTAAATTGGGACATATATATTTCTTCCTGTAGGTCTCCTTGTAATAAGGCACTTTTAAGGTAAAATTGTTGGAATTCCCATTCGTGTTTTATAACCAAGGACCATAGTATCTATATGGAATTCATCTTGGCAATTGACTCAATTGTTTCAATGTAATCAATGCTTTCAACATGTAAAAAACATTTTCTATATAATCCAACCTTTATACACGTTGATGAACCCATATGTTGCACACTTAGTGCACTACACCAACTTGCACCTTATTAAATTTATTCATTTTGAATGAGCACTCAAGCCCCTAGTTTAAATATTATTAAAATTAATATATTTATCCACCATAGTTTTTTGGCACATGAGATATTTATAAACCTCATGATAAGTCTCTACATTCTAACTCACTAGCAATTATGCCAAATGTTCAACATTAAACTACTATTTTTATATACTCATAATTGGGTCTATGATACTACCTTCAAAGGTATAAGATTAATCAAGATAAGATGTGAATACCCATTTTATGTAGGGTCTATTAGTTGTGTTTGTTTCATGTATATGAATTGTGGCATGCATGGTTTAGGGGCATATTTTTCCCTTTGTGGCTAATCATATAAACTATATTTACTCTCAAAATGGAGTTGATACAAACTTCTTATTTATTCAAAATAAACATCAATTTTTTTTTTCCAAATCATCATAAAACATTAATAATGAAGAAGATATGTTATCTCGTAAGTATGGGATTGTTCATAAAGCAATACATCCCGCCAGTAAGGCACATAGTGTTTCTTGAAATAAGAAGACAATATGCCTTTACTTATTCATAGAAGTTTATAAAAATAAAAATATTAGTATTCCTTTCCACTAATTTTTACTTATCATCCATGGTATACACCCATGTTTCACACATGTACATAATATAAAATTAAAAACATTCATCCTTATCTTAGACCATTTTTCTTTAGGAGTCAGGGCTTGACTAGTGACTAGGGA
>JARHVA010011513.1:32500-50647 GCA_037957365.1 Torreya grandis | reverse complement strand
TTTTCCTTGGGTTCATTTCTTCTAAAAGCAAACTTTCATATAGGTGCATTAAGAAAAATTTTCTCTCCTTGCATCCTTCTTCTATCTCTTTATTTCGAAAAGAAACCATAAGCACAAGTTAAAAAGAACATCTTTCTTTTTCTTCTTGTCCCTTATTTCCTTACATATTAGAGTAGTGAAAATTCATACTCTTAACCTTTTCCTCATTTGTTTGCATCTGAACAAAACATTTCAATTTGGGTTAAAAACACTATTGCATGTCATTCCTTCTTGAATGCATATTTAGCCCTCTCATTTAGTAATTAAAATGCATTATGAATAAATCATAGTGCCCATATGTTACACAACCTAACCACATTCACAAAATCAAACATCTAAACATACTTGAGATAAGGCCCGACTAGGATTTCACCACCTAACAGATACCTTACCCTTCTTGGCAATCCTACTTGGACTTCACAACCAAGGGGAGGACCCACTCTGTTCTCTAGCAGAGTATAAACTATAGGCAAAGTATATATTGGCTAAGTGGCCCAGCTCGACTCTGGGTTCATGAAGTGAAGGGAGCAAGCCCCTAGCACCAGGCCACGTACAAAACCTAACACAGACTTTTGAGCACCAAAATATAACCCAAAACCAACCTTAGACATCCTCATTAGGACCCGTTCTAAAAGCCCAACTTCCAACACATTCTTCTAAGGCATAAGCCACCATGACTCTAAAATTTATTCTTAGGAATTTAACGTTTAAAGGTTGCTTGCTGTCATCATTTCTGCTGTTCTTATCTAGTTTTTTGAGCTGGTAAGGTCACATTATTTTGAGGTCTAAAAATACCTCAAAATTTCTCCTTTTTTCCAAAAACTTTCAATTTTCTGAGTTTTTGGAAACACATAGGCATTGACATTTGTTTTTCCACTGACGTTGGCAGCTTATATTCACCAACATCAATTTTTCCATCGACGTCAGCAACTATATTCACTGACATCGGTCATACCATCAACGTTGGTCACTGTCAAAAAATTTCTTTCCAAAATAGCAACTTTAAAACCTGACTTTTTTGCTGTTAAACACACATTTTGCTTTTTCTGAAACTGAAACATATAGTTTTTAAAACTTGAACACATTTTTCATTGAATGGTTTTGGCACACAGTCAAGCCAAAACTCTTGTTGACCATGCAAGGCAACAACCACTTCCACCTTCGCCCTTCATACCAAGTCCCCTAATGGAGTATACTTCAGACATTGAGCATAATCCTATCCAACCTACCCCAAATCAACATCTAATTATTCCTGAAGGGGATCAAAATTTTGAGAGATTCCTTGACCACAACATCAAGGCTCTCTAACACTATCTCACAACAAGCCAAACGCGAGATCTTTCAGGTAATCCTATTTTTGGGATGCCAACTTCCTTAGTTGAAATGGCAACAATATCGACAGCATCTGTTACTCAACCTATGGTCACTCAAGCCATAACCTTGTCTAGTAACCCAACCCTGGCCAATGTTCAAGATTTGGCCTCCCCTTCTATTTATGGACCTACCTCCATCGGGGTTTTTGTACCCCCTCAACCACAAACAATTCAACCAAGTTCTACACATTTTCAAAACTTGATTGTCTCTACCCCACCCACTCTTGCACCCATAAATACAAGAGTGATTACCTATCTTCTAACTAGTGTTTCCACCATCCAACCACCTTTGGCACCATCTAGTCAAGTTGTGCCCTCCAACTTCATGGCACAATCCCCCTTGACCTCAATATCAGTTCCCATGACGAACTACCAATATGTTGCACATATACAAATGCAACCAAGTACGTCATACACCCCTCCCAACACCTTCCAAGTACCCTATAATTTAGGGGGTGCCCCACCTACCAATCCATCAACCAATCTAATCAAGATGCTAATGGATAAGATGTCCAACCTTGAGACATCCATTTTTGGTTCAAGCAATGTTCTTTCATATGAACAAATATGCAATGAGCCTATCCACCCTTTAGTCCCAATTAGACCATATGCTAACCAGTGGGAAATCCCAAAATTTACTCATTTTCAGAGTAAAGAGGACCCACAACAACATCTACGAGCGTTTAGACATGCTTGCTACGTTATAACACACGATAATGCATTAGTACTTCGCACATTTCCCATGTCACTTTCTGGTGCTGCCCTTGATTGGTATAGTTCTATTACCAGTCACTCTCTCTTTACCTTCACTCAATTAGCTCAACTATTCCTTGACCAATTTTCAATCAACATCACTAAAAAGGTCTCCATTATAGACCTATATTCTATTAAACAATTCGACGATGAGTCAATCGCTGACTTCGTTACTCGTTAGAGAGGTTTGATCAACCAACTCTCCTTTTCATTACCTCAACTTGAGCTCATTGAGCTCTTTTCAAGAGCATGTGCCAAGCACATCTCATCCACTTTGCAAGTTCAAACTTTTTGCACATTTGATGAAGCTTTCACCATGGCCCAAAAGCTTAAACTCTGCACTGTCAAAGAAGATAAGGTCAAATTGTGTAGTAAAAATACCAATGCAAAATCCAATGACCCTTCTTCCAAACCTTCTTCTTCCCACTCCAAGTCCAAGGGGTTGGCAAATATTGTGGTCATTAGATCATCATCCTCTAACACAACTAACCAATCTGAGCCCTCCACATCAGAATACATCATAAGACAATTCCAACAATGATATGTACAGCGTCAATACACTCTAATAGGAGAATCATACGCTTCTGTGTTGGATAAACTAGTCAAGCAGGGAGTCCTCAATCTCCCTCAAATCTGACCACCCCAATTTGACCCTTTAAAAGTCATCCCTACATGGTATAGGGAAAATGACTTTTGTAATTATCATCGTGTCAAGGGTCATGACACAGACAATTGTAAAACCCTCAAAAATGTTATTCAAGACATGTTAGACAAGGGGGATCTTGTTTTGGATAACCCAAATGTGTCGATTAACCAAAATAGAGACATATTTAGATAAAAATTCCCTAACCATCCCCCTAATCAAAACAATGTTCAGACCATGGCTAATGACCATCTAGAGCGTAATATATGCACGGTCAACATGGTGTCTATTCCTAACCAACCTCTCCCACAGGCTGAAGAGGTTAGTCAACCTATTTCTCCACCATGAGTAGAAGAACCTTCTTCTCATATTTGTCCTTTAGAGGAGTCTTCCTCTCCATCGATGGAAGATAGTCCTCCATCCACCCCCCTTTCACACGTAGGAGAGTCTACTTTGACCTCTCCCATATTGGAAGATGCCTTGATGGCACCAACACCGGTAGCCTCACCCTCATCCTTCTTATTACCAATGGAGGATCATACTTTTCCTACTCCTTGACCACATGATGAAGCCATGATCATATTTGCGCTCTATCCTCTCGAAGAACCACATTCTTCAGTCCCTTCTCCATCGAGAGAAGAACTTGTCATCTCACCCACTTTGGTTGAGGAAGATCCGGTGATGCTTTTTTCTTGCCTTTGGCCTGAGATCATTGCATATAACATGTTTTTACTCTCGCGATCATCCAAATCATCCAAATCACTGACTACAAGACTTCGTGTGATGTCACCTAAACCCTTCTCTCAATTGGCAGAAAACTTAGAATTTCTCCATTCGAGGAACCTAAAACATGAGGCGTTATGGGAGTGACTTAAGGCTCCTTATCTTACACATCCCACTTCGATTGCCAACTCTTTCATGACAAATCACCCCAACATCTCTAACAAGGATCAAGCTCCCACTTCTAAATCTTTAGAAGCTCAGCCTTCCACACCTGAACCCAAACCCACGCAGATGTCCACCATACTGAGTCAAATTAAATCTATTGGTGTTTTCCCCATATCAAACTTCACTCATCCACAAGTGAAGGTTGATTTTAACCTCACCCCACACAATAGTAGTCCTTGTACCAAACTAAAAAAAGCTACTAAACCACATCTGAGAACTTCTCCCCCACCTTCACCATTACCCTCTATTTTGGGTCCACACCCATCCACTTTAATAGGAGTTCTCCCAACTCCAACATCTCAAAAAAAAAATCACCTCCATTATTACCTTTACCTAGCAAAAACATACTTCCTCCAAGAAATCCAATACCTCTCACCAAGAAAGTGCCATCTACGTGAGTGGCCACACCACTAAACAAATAGATGGTACAAAAAACTCTATTATCAACCCCTACTGCAACAAAATGCACAGACCCATTAATGGGTTCCTATTCTTTATTGTTACGCCAATTGTTTCAGTCTTCTAACATCAGTCTCCCACCTCTTAAACCATTCCAACCTCTCAGACCAAAACCATCTTGGTTCGATGACACTAAAATCTGTGCGTATCATTGCACACCTAGACATGACACTGAGCATTGTTGCGTTCTTAAGGTTGTCATTCATCAACACCTACAAAAGGACCCCTTTTTCATTAAAGATCCTCTTGAACACACTTTCAACAAACCATTGACACCATCCCATGCCTCTCAAACATCCTCACCTAAATCGGGATCTCAACGCAAGACTATGGTCCCTCTACCACCTTCTCCCCCTTTGTTTGAAATCAACACTGTCAATGTGGCCACCAGGTCACAAACTATAAAAGATAAAGGAAAAGAGAAGGTTTCTATCCCTTGGACTTATCCATTCGTCAAGCCTCCTCAACCACCAAAACCCAAGATTCCAATCTTGGGCACATCCCATCCAACATCTTTGAAGCCACTTCGTGACTCCATGGTGAAACAACTTCACCAAACCCCTATGAAGATGTCCTTGTATGACCTAATACAAAGCTCTCCACAACATCACCAAACTTTAATCAAATCTTTATAGATAGTGGAGGTCCAACCTAAAGACCCCCAACCACTGGCTACTTTTGTCAAATCATTACCCACTATCACCTCCATCACCATCCATGATTCAGAGATTCTAGACTACAACCTGGAAGATCAAGATCTCACCCTCTCAAACTAATCTTATCAGGCAAAAGCTTCATAGGATGTATCCTTGTGTTGCACTCAGGAGCTTCATCATCTTCTCTTCATCTCATTTATCCAACCCATTGATTATCCGCAATGGGTGTCAAACATTGTCCCTGTTACAAAAGCAACTGGGGGAATTCGACTTTATACTAACTACATGGCATTGACCAAACATCAACTAACCAAGCATCGACCAACACATGACCAATATGGAAAGAAGAAAATGGGGCAAGTTTGCTCTTAGTTGGCTTAGACCTTACATAATAACACATGGATCAGGCACTTATCGTCTGTCTTCTCTCGAAGGCCAGCTAGAACCTGAGCCCCTTAATGCCTTGCATCTACGACCATTCTACTGTTAATCAAGTAATCATTCACTTGACATTTAACTTGAGCTCATCCCTTGAGCAACCCCTGTCATCCCCATTCCTATTCCTTTCAACCCTCTTTCCTACAAACATTAGTCAACCCTTTTGTCAAGCATGAATGCTTTGTCCTAATAAAAGGGAAACCCTAAAACCTCTATAGACCACTCCATGACTAAAAGTTTAGTAAAAAAAAACATAAAATTGGGATGCCTATTAAAAGGTCATAAACTATAAATGTAGACTGATCCCTCGAAGGATAGCTACATCATTACTGTAATTGATACACTGTTCCCTTGAAGGACAACTATTCAAAGACATTCAACCATACAAGGCAGAATATAGACCACTCCCTTGAAGGATGGCTAACCAAATTTTGCTACATACACAGCACCACATGACCATAAAACAAAACAACATCCCTAAGTAGACTTCCCACATTGATCAGTCTGCTATCAAAAAAAAAATTGACTGACAAATAATTAAGTCATGGACTTGTCTATAGTTGTTCTCAGGGTCACCTATAAAAGGGGCAAAGTTATCCCTACTAAAAAAGGGTTACGCTATCCTGACATATCACATAATCATGCCTATTACCCAAACATACTCAAGGGATTTCGATCTCACTTAATGTTAAGTGATTCGACTATTTCTCTAACATAAACCAATGGTCAAAGACATAATGCATGAATGGGGCTTTTGTTTGCAAAAGTCTTATCTATGCCATCATTATGGTTTTTGTCAATGAAAGAGTGATACGCCTTTCACTTCTTACACATCTTCGTCACATACAACCAACCCAACCTTTTTGTAACCACTAACATGACATCATGATAGCCCATTTACACTAATTTCTATGGAAGACAATACACATGGAAACTATCGACCAAACATAATTTTTGTCAAGCATATACCATCACCAATATGGAAACTTGTTGAAGCATAAATATAATCATTTCATTTTCAGCATACATCCATCACTAATATGGAAAATTGTTAGGGATGAAAAATCACATAACCAATGTTACAGAATACACCATCACATAATATGGAAAAGGCTATAACATCATCATACACTTATCATTTCAAGCATGTACCATCACACATATGGGAAATGCTGACAACCCTAACCTGACCAAACCAACCAACAACCTATTTGACTCTTCTTCCCTTTTGGGGAGAACTACATTAGCCTGAGGCCCTTAAAACAGGGGCTATGTAGGTAGCACTCAGTTGACACAAGGTCTTCTAAAGTTAGCTCGGCCATTCATTGGTTCATCTATCTAATGGACCAACTATCTAAACCAGCCTAAAATCATGACCAAACAACTAGCCCTGACACTATAGAAGTCACCTCAGATTTCTCATGGGGCACATTGGAGATCATATACATCTCCCTAACCACAAAAAACAACACTTAAGATCACCTATATCTCAACCCGACTCGACCAATGACCTTGGAGATCGTGACTATCTCCTCAGACCACAACCACTTTCGAGACAACTTTTCCTTGGTTGTTTTGATTACATATATGCTACCATGAATAGTTAAAAAATTGTATGCACCCCACATTACGACCCTCACAAGTATCGGATCACGCCCAAGTTGATCCCACTACTTGTGATATTTTCATGTTTTCCAAGAGCACTTCCTCAGACCAGGATACTTGGAACACGATGACCATTGGAGCTACAACTTTGATCGATTAACCCAATCAGCTACGACTAAAATCTAGGGACTAGTTACTTCAATTTTAGCACTCCTCGACCTTGCCTATGATAATTCGACCTAACTATCACATGAAGTGGTATATGCACAATCTCAACTATTACAACATTCACACTCCAACTTCACCATACTCATCCACTACCTATCAAATTGGCACCTGATATCAGGTTACCTTCCCTCAACTCCCACTTTGAGGGGGAATACCTCATCCCATACCTAGGGCAACCTACACTTATTTTGGTCTTTTAGTTCTTCATAAAAACCAACAAGACAAGAAAAAGACTTCATCCCATACTTGGGGCAACAGGGGCAAATGTAGACACCAAAATTGTGTCAACTCCCCTTGGTCCCTTACACACTTATTAATTTAAAATAAACTATTTATTTTAAATTAATGACATCACCTCAACACCTCACCTAGGACACCTCGCCTTGGACACCTCACCTTGGACCATTTCCTACCCTATGACTCACCTTGAGACTAAGTCATCTACCTATGACCAATTCTCACTCCCTTCCAACTGCCTAACCAACACTCATGCTTAATAACCTTGCCTTTTGACCATTCTCCAATGGCAAATGCACTTGGCAGATGGAGAACAAGGAAAAATCTATTTTTAGCCCTTTTACCCATTCTCCAGCCGTCGACATCGGTCAACTATCGGCTAATGCCGGTGGGATCACCGAGGTCAATTTATCAAACCAAGTTCTAACCCAGATCTAAATTTGGAACTCTCTAATTGCTAATCACTGATCCCAAATCTGAGATCTCTCTCTCTCGCTCGCTCTCTCCCTCAGACTCTTGGATGTGGATGCGCACACTCTGAGACCAAGCATCAGACTTTGACTAACGCTCACCTAGCTACAAAAACTCTACATAAGTGACTCCAGATTAGATTGGAACATTACACAAAGACCTTGACATCAGTCACAATAGGCATAAGCATTCTCACACCCTTGGTTCTTTATCAAGCAGAGCTAAGTATTCTTCTGTCTCCATTTCAGTGTTTAGAATACATTAGTAATTAGTTTCTATTTACTATTTCTAAATACCATCAACCAGACTAGACTTCCTCCAGAGAAAGATTGAAAAGCCTTCCCCATATCCTTATCCTCCTTTACATACCTACCCTCTACCTTTGTCCCCTATCAAACCCTATTGATTGTCTTGTAACCCTGCACAGACCCTTAAACTCCCAGACTCCTATGTCTACCACAGACATAACCCCAAAACATGTCCAAGGCCTATTACCCCTACCGACATTGGCATCATAATCAACATCGGCATATTGACCACTGACACCGACAGGACTACTGATGTCGATGACTATGGTAGACTGATTGCAGAGAATAGGTACGCATTGTCTACTTTCTCTTTCTTAGTCTTTCACTATTTCTATTTATACGACACTCTTTTTGTCAAATAAGTGGACTGTCATCCCTCAAGGAAGTATTTGCACTTGTGGGACTGAGCATATCGCTTAGTAGTCCACCATATCTATCTCTAACATTCTCTTTGTTCAGTCTCTTTCTTATCTACAGGTGTCTTACTCCACAGCCAAAGAGGATCTCCTACAACGTCTGGATACGGTGCGTAACTTAATCTAGGTAATGTACAAACCCCTGACCCTTAACCTTTAGTTTCTTCTTTCTTCTAAATGTAACAAGTAAAAATGAGTAGAAACACCTATGACCTCATTCACATCATCATTTCCCTATAAAATGTCCATTGAACATGAAAATCTATCATTAGACCATTTTTCTATCATTTTCTTCTTGCTTATAAGTAGACCTATGTCTAAAAGGTTGTAGGTGGGAATTTTATAATTTGACCTTGAATGTAGCTTAGCTTAGAGTACTCCTTCATGTTATTGACTCATATCCATCATCACTTGTTCCTATGAATCCTTCATATGACATATTTCAGTATACCACCTATGTTCTCTTCCTTTAACCAAAATTGGAAATAGGCTTGTGTTTGTGAGAACATTGTAGGTGAGCATCCATAAGGTGAATGACTATGTCATTATGCAAATTTGTAGTTCATGGATTAATATAAACTACTCAAATAATTAAATATGACTCTAAAACCTAGTTAGACACCTCCTACATCTTCAAGTCATTACAACACCATTATTGACAGTCTTGGTTGGATAAAGTATTGATACACTTTAAACTCCTTAAAACCCTATTGTAGATGGATATTTTTCATGAAAACATGTCTAAGATTTCTCTTCATTCATGATATCCCTTTGATATTTATTTGATATTCATCAATTACCACATTGTGTTATTCATCCTTATTGCTCTATGTTCTTTAAAATATGTTGTCTTTCCATCATAAACTAATTGTGTTTGACCCCTTTTTGACCTTTGTACGGACTGTGAAAAGTCCTAGGAACTTGAAACAAATAATAGACATGAAATCATCACTCTAATCCTTTCATATCACATAAAATTATATCAAGTTAAAAATATCATTTCATATCTCTCAAACTTCTTATTTGTATGCTTAATCTCATCTCATTCTAGCATGGTTGTAGATGGAGGATGTCTGTGTGCTTGTACAAACTGTGTCTAATTTTGACCTTGAAAAGGTCACAAAACAAATGATGAACATATCTCCTTCCTCTAATCAACTTGACAATATGGTTCAACTTTATTTATCTAATAACCATGCTCTCAAGTCTTCTTGAAAACATCAATTCTATGAAGTACTTCTTTGAATGTATCTGACTTGGCTATAGATGGATGCTTTCTCTAACTTTAACAGTGTTTTGAGGTTTTCAAACCACACTTGCATGATCATGAATCTTATTAAACAACCTTGACTCTTTATGATAGTGGATCCATGAGATGGATGTGAATGAAAGGTGGTGATATGTGAATGGAAGATGGGAAACCATGAATGGAGGTGAAAATGAAGCCTAGGCTATGATGGAAAATAGTGGGTAAAGAATGAGATGGAAGTGAACAAGATATAGGTGATTCTAGCATGATAAGTGGTATTTCAAGATAAAATTAAATATATTAAGCAAGCATGATCACCTATTCAAAAAAAATTAACAATTTGAAGGTCTTTGAACATGGATATGATTCCAAAATGGAAACCTAGGAGTCTACTAAGAATCTTAACAAATGCTAAGAAACCTTAAAGTTTGCTAAATTTGGAATATGAAGGTGTTTAAATATGATTGATGATCTTATTAGGATATGAATCTTCATGAAAATTTAGAACATAAGGATAGTACATATGAACAAGAATGAAAACCCCTACAAACAATATTTCAAGAAATTTTGGTGTTGATTTTTCTTTCCTAAATTGTAAAATCTTTATTTGTTGCTTGCAGACTATAGAATTACCTTATTATGCCTTATTGAGATATATTTAACCCTCACACATTTTTAAAATAACTTATTAATTCCTTGGAAATGTTAATTATGTTCTTGAGAAACTCCACAATCTTAAATTTTTCTTCCATGATGCCCTGATGAAGAGAAAACTCAAAAAACTAATTGCTTGCTTGGATGAAGGAGAGATAGTGAGTGCCTTGAATTCAAAGGGATGGTTCATGAAGGTGAGATAACAAAATTTATAATCACTTACCATAGCTTGAATCCCTCTAAGACTAATTTCTTTATCCATATTTTTAGACCTTGATTTTCTCTCTCATGGCTATACCACCTGAAGGACTCTCACCATGTGCAAAGAATCTAGATGATTAGAGGGAACTATTTTTGGGCCTATATTGTATCCTTTAATATTAAATTTCTTTCATAAAAAATACCATGTACTCATCTTCATTCCTTAGGCCTCTTTTGTATGGAATGGGTCATACAATCCATACTCTTGCATGAAAAATACATGAAAATGGCTCTTTATTTGCATATTCTCCAAATTTTAAGACATAAAAACACTAATATAGCGCATGAGAGAGAGAAAATAATTCAAATGACATTTTATAACAAGAAATAAGATTTTTACATTGTTTTGGGGCCAAAATTGACACATGTGATCTCATGGAAAGCCTTTTCCATGCTTTAACTTACATGAAACCTATTTCCAAAGTATACAACTTTGAATTAAGGTAAATTAATGAATATGAAGGTAATTTAAGTCATTTATGGATGATTTATGTGGCTTTTTTAAACCAAATTTAACATTTAAAGACCAAAAATTGTCTTTTTAGGCAATATACATAGTTTTGACCACCTTATAGAGGCTTGTAACAGTACCAAGAAAAGTTTTGAATTATATGGGTTGGTATTTGGCCTTGATAGGCCAAATTACCAATATTTTTGTTGAATCACAGGGGTTGACCAGCCTATTGGTCAAGAGAACTCATTGAATTTTCATATGTCAATGACAATCTAAAACATGACAACATGGTTTGATGACTCTCTTGACTACCAAATAGAATTTATACTTTATAAACACCTCTCTTTGACTATAACATCAACAAGACACAAAGGAAAAAACATAATAAACACACCTAATCTAATAATTAAACACAAATAAACTAAGGAAGAAGGAAAATAAGACAAACACAATAACAACAACGTAACAAACTAATTCTTGTGTTATTCACTTATTGAAACAAGACAAACAAACTAAAACAACTAACTTCAAGTCAAAATCTTTCCTCTAGGATCAAATGAAAAGCTATATTATCAACCATATAACTTTGAATCATGATTTCCACATATTGATAGTTTCAACTTGTAGCTAGGAGCATGTGCACATTTATGACTTGTTGGGGAAGCAACTGGGCCTCCTAATTCCATTCTTAGGTACATAAATTATACATGTGAGTCCAAGACCTAGTCATATGCCTCCCATATTCATATTTATTGCATAACCAATTTTTATTCTAATTCATTCATGGGCTAATGATGGTTTGACCCATTCTCATGCAATGACTATATTGGTAACTCAATTAATATGCTTTGATTGGTGTCTTCACTATGATCCATTTGAGTTAGTGGTTTGTCATGGTATTTAAATTATTGTAAAATGTAATAGTCATTAGTCTTTTCTTGATGAATATCTATAATAATTTTCTTTATATTATCATCCTCAAGATATATATGGGGTGGAGATAAACTGTCAAAACTTGAAGAAAATCTCTCCAAGTCTTCCCAAAAGGCCATTTCCTTATGATCAATTGGAAAGACATGGGATTAACTAACATCCTTACCATTTTCTTATGATAAATCATGTTTCTCACACATTTCCAAACTTATGATGGAATCATATGAAGGTTATTGATCTACTACACTTGTTTCATCTTCATATTTAGTAGAGAATAGCATCTCATTTATCCAATCAAGCTCTAGCTCATCTTTCATTGGTGTCTCTAGATTAGCATTTCCTTCTTGAATCTCCAAAACATTGGTGGAATACTCATATGAATCTCTTATTTATTGTCCTATTTCATCATTCAAATCCACCATCTTGAGCTCTTCAATCTCACTCAAGAACTCCTGGTAGAGTTTTTACCAATGATCATCAAATTTAGGGATGTTCTCAATCTTAACAATGGTTCCACATGAGTTATCTTCATGGTTGCCTCCGAGAGAGAGATTTATTTTTACCTCATCTTTATCAGATAATGTAAGTTCTTGAGAAACATCTTCTTCTTGGTTAAGTGAAAGATCTTCCAACTCATCTTTTTTGCATTTTGAAAGATTAAATCATGCCTATCTTTGCCAAGAGGTGTACCAATGAATATTTCTTCTTCTTGATCACTAAAATCACTCTAATTTTCTATTGTCTTAGATGAATATTCTTCACTTAACTCATAAAGGAGAGGCTCTTTCTCAAAAAATGGCATGGTATATCCCTAAAAATACTCAAGAAGATGAGATAAATCCAATGAGGATGTCATGGATGCTTGATTTTGCTCATGGTGCTGCTTAAGTTTGACCGTCATCACCTTATCTCTCTACTAAAAGTTCTCTTGCATAGATGTCTATGAAGGGAAGACCTTGGGATCTTAAGGAGGGAGAAGTGAAGGTCAAAGGACAATGACTTTAGGATTGTCCTTGATTTCAACATTTAGGCTTATGCGTTACTATTGCAATTGCTTCCAAGTTGGAAAAGTGGGTTTAAGAGCCTCTAGTATTGATGGTATTTCAAATTAAGGCATGATTGGAAAAAATTCTTGATGATATGGAATTTCAATCCATGGATAGTGACATTGGGTAGCAGGAGGTAATGACTTATGAGATTATTTACCTGATTGTTCTTATTTTTAGGTTAGTATTTCTTTAGAAATCATTTAGTTCACCCTCTTTATCTCCTCAATCTCATCATGAAAAATTAGTGAGTTTTCAAAGGGTGGTTGATATTGGAATTGATATGGCTCATATGGAGGATAACAAGGTTCATGTGGGTTATAATAAGATTGATATGAGTGATGATGAGGTGGATAGGGATCATATTGGAACTAGGATGGATCATAGGGTTGTTGATAAGGAGATTAATGACCAAAATATGCTCCATAGTCTACCATAGCTTACCAAAAGACACATGAAAATAATTGAATTTATGAACAAGAACTACCCTTTACCTCAAAGATGAGGACCATATGAGTACTTGAAACTACTTCTAAAGATCAAGATGTTGTAAATAAGTACCCCAATGGTTGGATATATGTCCCACTAGGTGTGCCAGAACTGTTAGCAACCTAAGTTTCACCTTCCTAAAGTAGACTACTCATATTTACTTCAAAATTGGACTAACATTAGAATGGTCTAAGGTTGTGGGATATATGTAGCTAGAGTAGACCTCTAGTTTGTAAGGCTAGCTCCTCTGAATATATAAATTTTACTTAGTTTACTAAAACCTACTTGTTTTTTGGGGTGAAATGGGGAGAAAGAAACTAAAAGGGAAATATTATTCTACTGATGATGATACACCTGTATTTTTTGGTTCATCCATTGTATTTGAACTCATAAAACACTAAAAAAATAATGCAAATCATTGAAATATACAACTCCAAAGGATTCTTATGTAATAGTATTTCACATAGAGGTTTCATCAAGTGATCAAAGTATGAGGGAAATTATGGAAACCCTAAGTAAAGGCACTAACTAGTCAATATATCCACTATTAACTCAATTACTCAACATCAAACACTATATATGACCTACATAATATGACATACTAGTAACTAGGTAAGATTAAGACCTGCCAAAGGAGAAAATACTACCACATGTGCAAATCAAACTAACATAATCACACTAAACCTGTGTAAAATAATCTAAAAATAGTCATTTTATTATCTCAAGAGGTTTACAAAGCTCAATCTTGGTAGAGTTTCATCATGCCCAAGAGAGTGTTAGGACCCGAGAAGCACAAATGATTACCATGTACAAGCAACTAAATGCGGAATTTAACAAAAAGTAACAAGTAACTAGAATTCAAAAATAACACAGAATATGAGAGACAATACCCAATTGTATTAATACTCTTCCAGAAAGAAATTACAATGAAGAGATGCCACACTCTTCCACACCTTACAGGCTTCCCACACCAAGTGTACATTAATTCACCTTCAAGAGTTCACTCTCTCAATTATAGTCCTAACACACAACTCAAACACAGAGTTAGTGTTCACCTCCAACCAATTAGTATCACTACTACTAGTACCACCAGTCAGTATCACTACTGCCAGTACACAAGTACTCCATGTACTCCACGACTGAGCACACACCTACTCCAAGTAGATATCCCCTGATCTTGCTACTTGTGTTGTTGATCTCCCTGATCTTGCTACCACCTACAAATCAACTTGGTTTTGCAACACCTACAAACCTAGACAATGCACACACACACACACACACACACACACACACCTACAAATCAATGATCTTACTTACACATGTAGATCTCTATACACCATGAAGAACCCTTGTCCTTGCCTCACCAAGTCCTTATGATTCTCCAAACCAGTACTCTGGTGGATCTTTTACCAGATCTTGCTAACCTGTAGATCTACCTGATCATACACACTCAGCACCCCTATGGAACTAGGAGGAACACACCTTGCTCTCTTCACTCTGAAGGAGCTAACCTTGCTCTCTCAAACTAGCACACTTTATAATACAGCCCATGAGTCTATTATATAGATCTCATGCAAACAATAATTAGACATCTAATTATAATAATTAGATCCACAACTCAAGACTAAAATTAGCCTTTTACATGCAAACAAATGGTTCATTAACAAACTTTCCATGAAACCGATAGTTTTGGAACCACACAGGCAACCGACGTCGGTCCTTGTCTACCTGGAGATGACCAATGTCGGTCGATCCTGACTGATGTCAACACCCTGTGCTTTGAATATGATCGACGTTGGTTGGCCTGACCGATGTTGATTGCTCTACACCTCAGAAACCTCCTCTTATTTTCATTTTGGTGAAGCTTTTAGCTCCACAACCTAACAATCTCCCACTTGGAGATAAATAGTTGCACATGTACCTGTACTTATACATCATCTAATTTGTTTCTTGGCTTGTATCCCTCTTCAAGATCAATCTTGAAGACAAACCACCACACATCTTGTGGTGCAACACCTATCATCTAAGTAACCAACCATATCTAAAGTGCTTGACCCTACATAACATGTTAACCTACTGCTGGTCCCTCTCATATACCTGAGAATCCACTGAACTACTCTCCAATGCTTCTTTCTCAGATTGGCCACAAACCTGCTGACAACTCCCACTACTGGGGTAATATCAGGGAGTACACATGTACTCAACCTCATCATGTGATGGGGGCCCTATTCTGTGAACTATCCATCCATAGGTGTGCTGCCCAGTTCTGCATCCTGCACTACCTTCACACAATCATCCTGTGACAACATCAACTTGTGATCTTCCCTGTCTCTAGGATTACTCATGTCAAAGAATTTTGCTACTCCTAAATTTTTCATGGCACACCACTGAACTAAATTTACCTTTAGTTCAGCAAAACTCTGCATGTATGAACTTGCAACAAGCTCATCATCCACATATAGTAACAAGATAATGTCACGACCATTATCTAACCTGGTAAAGAAACCATAATGGTTATAATGACATTGACTAAAGCCATGCTTTGTCATCCACCTATCAAACCTGTACCACTATCCTACAGCTTGCTTAAGACCATATGACCTAGCCTTCCATCTCATGTATCCATTCTCTCTATTCTTTAACCAAGGAATCCATTCATCTTTTAGTGCTTTCTTCTGGTTGGCAACCCTACCAAATCTCCTGTTTGGTTCTGCATCCTAGGAATCAAATTCCTCATTCATGCCATGCTCCCACTATTTCCTGGATCCTTCCTGCTCTGTAGTGAGCAACAAGTATAAAGAAGAGAAATAATGAATTTGAGGCTTACTTACCCTTTCAGTCCTCCATATGGGTGTTTGAGACTCCTTGACAGCTTATTGTCCACCCAAAATCCATTCCAATGACTGACCTCAGTCACCACATAGTTTGCATCTGATCAATGTCAATTCCATGTGACTGTCTTGACTACCGACACTGGTTCCCTAACTGACATCAGTGTCTACCTATCACTAATGTAGGTCTTACCCTACCTGACACCACCGGCTTTGGTCTACACATGATCGACATCGACACCTGTCTGTTTGATGCTGGTTCCTCCTAACCGATGCTGATACCTGTGTTCTCCTGTGAGTGATGACTTTTTATTCGTGAGCTCTCTTTGGATCAAAACCCTATCCAAACTACCCTACTCAGAGTTACTCAGCCTTCTCCACTGATCTCTGTCTGTCATCTCCTCCATGAACACCAAGGCTTTCCAGTTCTTGAGTCTATCAAAGACATCTGACTTCCTCCTAAGAACATGCATCTCCTTCTTACTCTTGTGACCAAGCCTACAAAACCACATCTTCACAATAGAAGAAGAATCAGTAACATAAGTAGATAGATAAAGGATACCTACTTTCTTACCACCTGCTAATTTAAGTGCATCCACTATGAGATTTTTTGTGCATCTCTCATCACCCAACTTTCCTAAAGAAATTAGCCACATCTTCAAGATTGGGACCTGCATGACCTCCTTCAACACCCATGTGTTGGTCATCTATAATTTCAGCCGCACTTCCCCTTTGCCAAAACTTTGACAAGGCACACCAGCCCCTAAATAAATCTTTCCAAAGTCTTCAAGGACCTTAACATGGAAAAATACTCTATTTCGGGCTGCATGGAAAGAGGCAACAGAATCTATAAAATAAGATTCTACTTTATCCAAGGAACATCCCAAAATATCTCGTGCAACAACACCTACAAAATCTACTTCTTCAGTTCCTTCATGCTAATCTTTTACCAACCAACAATTTTTTTTTACCTGCTCTTTCTTTCCATAACACCAGAATTGATCATTCTCGCTTTTCAATTCCTCCATTCTTAGTGTACTTTCTTTTGCCATTACTATACTCCCACTCAATTAGAAACCTCTGAGAGTGCCATGTAATCAAACACAAACCTGCTCCCTACAACCTTAGCTCTGATACTAATTGTTAGGACCCAGGAAGCACAATTGATTACCATGTACAGGCAACTAAATGCAAAATTTAACCAGAAGTAACAAGTAACTATAATTCAAAAATAACACAGAATATGAGAGATAATACCCAATTGTATTAATACTCTTTTAGAAAGAAATTACAATGAAGAGATGCCACACTCTTCCACACCTTACAAGCTTCCCACACCAAGTGTACAGTAATTCACCTTTAAGAGTTCACTCTCTCAATTATGGTCCCAACACATAACTCAAACACAGAGTTGGTGTTCACCTCCAACCAGTTAGTATCACTACTGCCAGTACCACCAGTCAGTATCACTACTGCCAATACACAAGTACTCCACATACTCCATGACTGAGTACACACCATACTCCAAGTAGATCTCCCCTGATCTTGCTACTTGTTGTGTTGCTAATCTCCCTGATCTTGCTGCCACCTGCAGATCAACTTGGTTTTGCAACACTTGCAAACCTAGACCACGCACACACACACACACCTGCAAAT
>JARHVA010011513.1:0-27500 GCA_037957365.1 Torreya grandis | reverse complement strand
TGACCTTTGTATGGATTGTGGTAGGTCTTTGGATCTTGAAATAAATAATATACATGAAATCATCACTCTAATAATTTAATCTCACTTGAAATTATATCAAGTTCAAACTCTCCCCTCATACCTCTCAAACTTCTTATTTTTATGCTTAATCTCATCTCATTCTAGTGTGCTTGTACAGATTATGTCTAAGTTTAACCTTGAGAAGGTCAAAAAATAGTTGATGAACCTCTATCCTTCCTCCAAGAAAATTGACCAAATGGTTCAACCTTATTTATCTAATAACCATGATCCCAAGTCTTCTTAAAAACATCATTTCTATGCAGCACATCTTTGAATGTATCTGACCTGGCTATAGATGGATCCTTTCTCTCTCTTTAGCAGTGTTTTAAGGTCTATAGACCACACTTGAATGATCATGAAGTTTATTAAACACCCTTAACTCTTTATGATAGTTTATCCATGATATTAAGGCGAGTTAAAGGTGTTGAGATGTGAATGGAAGATGGGAAACCATGAATGGAGGTGAAAATGAATCCTAGGCTATGATGGGAAATAGGAAGATTGTGAGATGGGAGTGAACAAGATGGATGTGTTTCTAGCATGATAAGTGGTATCTCAATACCAAATTTAAGATATGCATGAGTACCTATTCAAAAACATTTAACAATTTGGAAGCCTTTGAACATGGATATGATTCCAAAATGGAAACCTAGGAGTTTGCTAAGAATCTTAATAAATGCTAAGAAACCTTAAAGCCTTATAAACTAATAATATGAAGGTGTTTGAGGATGATTGATGATATTAGGATATGAATATTCATGAAATTTGAGAACATGAGGAGAGGACATATGAAAAATAATTAAAACCCTCAAAAATAATATTCCAACAAATCTTGATGTTATTTTCTCTCTCTTGAACCATACAATCTTTCTTTATTGTCTGTAGACTATAGAATTGCATTTTTATATTTTTTTATCCCTATTTGACCCTCAAACATTTAGGAAAAAAATAATTAATTTTATTGAAAGGTTAATTATATTCCTGAGAAACTCCACAATCTTGAAATTTTCTAGCATGATGCCCTAATGAAGAGAGAACTCAAAAAACTGACTGCCTACTTGGATGAAAGAGAGATAGTGATTACCTTGACTTCAAAGGGATGGATCATGAAGGTGAGAGGACAAAATTAAGAACTAATTAACATATCTATAATCCCTCTAAGACTAATTTCTCTATCTAAATTTTTAGACCTTGATTTTCTCTCTCATGGTTGTATCACCTACAAACCTGAAGGGATCTCACTATGTGCAAAGAAGCTAGATGACTAAAGGGAACCATTTTGGGCCTGTATTATATCCTTTTGAATTTAATTTCTTATATAAAACCTTCCATGTCCTCATATTCATGCTTTGGTCCTTATAGAATGGGTCGTACAATCCATACTCTTGTATAAAAAATACATGAAAATGGATCTTTCTTTACATATTCTCCAAACTTTAAAATTTAAAACTACTAATTTAGGACAAGAGAGTGAGAACACGAGTCAAAGGATTTATTATAACATTAAATAAGCTTTTTGACATCTTTTTGGGATAAAAATTGGCACGTGTGATCTCATGGAAAGTATTTTCCACACTTTAACTTACATGAAACCTATTTTCAAAGTATGAAAATTTGACTTAAGGTAAATTCATGAATGTGAAGTAATTGAAGGCATTTATGGATGATTTATGTGGCTTTTCGATAACAAATTTAACATTGAAAGATCAAAAATTATCTTTTTAGGCAATACACATAGTTTAGACCACCTTGTATAGGCTTGTAATAGTATCAAGAAAAGTTTTAAATTATATGGGTTGGTATTTGGCTTTGACAATCCAAATCACCAACATTAGGTTTATAGTATTCTAGGAAAGATAGAATACTTACATCATCAAAATGATATTAGTCAAACTAAGAGATAACTTATAAGCATAAATAAATAGTGTATGCAAGTCTTTTAATAATGAAGAAGGTTTAGAAGTTGAAAGTACATTCAGGATATGTATTTTTCAAGTGTAAAAGACTAAGGTGGTATATAATTTTGGCATAGTGTGTACATTCCCCACTTTAATATGGTAATGAAATTACTAGTTTAAATGAAAAGGAATGTGTACATGGGTATGATAGAAATGTTGTCAAATATTAACTTAAATGTTGAATAAACAATTAAAACTAAGGAATAATGTTACCTTGAAGTGGACACAAACCACAAAATTAAGGTGAATGTGACAAGTAGAAAAATTGTCATATGGATAAAAACCCCACACTATTATTGAAACCTAGAAACAAGAATCTTAAATTACTAGCATGAATAAGCTAGGAGAAGAATGGCCTTAAACCAAAAGAGCATCAATGATACAAGAGCAAGACTAGATCAATAAGTGTTATGAGTGTAGTAGCAAGTGTTGAGAAAAGGGAGAGTAGAACTCTTTAAAAAGAATTTAAAAAAAAAAAAAGAATTACAAATGAAAGCTATGGCATGTGTGCCATGTGTCATTATTTCTCTTTCAAGTAGGGAAGATGTGTGTGTCATATGGTGGGAGAAGAGTTACATGCAAGTAATTATAAATCTAAAGAGTGGACTAGAGAGGTGAGTGACACCTCAAAAGATAATAATAATTTACATTTGTAAATATAATAAAATCACACACACATAAGACTTAGGATAAACCTATAGACCTATAGGAAGGACCCAGATTAAGGTTAATTCTCCAACATTTTCTCTTAATCTTAAATTTTGAGTTACAAAAGTGGAGAAAACCTTTTACAAATAAATAAAGGAGTTGAAATTACATAATGCTCCCCCTTTATATAAACTTTTTTGAAGATGAATTACAGTAATTTAGAGAGAAGAAAGAAGAAAAAGTGCCACCAAAAGTCATAAGGATGAAAGTATGATGACCAATAATCTCTAAGAATCCTCTTAAAATAATGTGATTGATCTAAAATAGAAAAAAAGCCAACAAGGAGTAATGATCCATAAAACCTACAAGATAAATAAGCTAACACCAATATATCAAATTAACTAACCAATATGCCAAAAAATACAATCAATATTACATAATGTAATAAAAGTATGTGTACAAAAAAATGCAATTGAAGCAAAGATAACTTCCATTACAGAGTGTGATATGCTACAGGAAATGAAGTTAGTCAAAAAATCTCTAAATAAAGCATATTTCCTTTGCAACAAAAAATAGGGAATGCATAAAAGAGATTGAGTTTAATTAAAATACACACAAATGTGTCACCTATAAAATATATAACATATTAAGTATTAGAAGAATTATTTCAAGAATACATTTCAAAGTCTCTATAAGATTCATTTTATTTATTAATCCAAATAATTTTAACTTTAGATGTAGAATATTTAATCATTTTCTAATTAGGCAAAGTGTCATGATTTACCATAAGTTTTTCATGGGAACCAATTTCCAAAACTTAGATATATGATACCCATATTTTATATAATGCACATAAAGTTTAATATTTTTAACCATAACATGTACATTATAAGTACTATAATCAAAATAAGTTGCATTATAAGTCCTTCGATGAGGGGGACAGTAAGATTCTAAATTTTCATTAGAATTAATAGAATCATCAAAACTGAGACCTTTACAATTTTTACTAGAAGTAGGTAAAGGAGGTTTGAAAATATCATCTTCACGCTTAACAAGCCCACCACCTAAATATCTTATAGGGTTCATGATTATTAATCCAAGGTTGGTAGAAGGAGTGTAGTTTGAGTTTGTTTAGAAGCACATTATTATTCAACATTACAGCTATTAGAAAGATGAAGTTTTTTATTTAGACCATCAAAATAGTTTTTCATAGACATCATTTTCTCATTGAATAACATTAAGAGTGTCATTTTGGCATTGAATTTGATGTCAAAGATTATAAATTACATCATTTTTAATAAAAAAATTGGCATAGTGATCTTAAATTTTGAAAAATGATTAATTTAAAGGCCATGAGAGCACAAGAAACAAAGTTAGTTATCATTGAACAAAATTTGATTACTAGCAATGTTGAGTGATTCAAAAAACATGTAAAAATATTTATCTTAAAAAATTGAATATTTAAATATAGAAATATGTTTGTCTTAAAATCAATTAACTTGTAAATGTATGTCCGCACCAAAACTCCAAAAATTTAAATTAATTTGAATGTTTTATTTTTTAATTTTTTTTTTTAAATACTACTTTTACTTGAAATAACTATTTAAAAAGTTAATATTCAAAAAACTTCAAAAATTTTGTATTTTTATATGTTATTAAAAAAAGACTTTTTTTTTTTAAAAAAAATATTTAAGAAAAAACTAAATGCTTTAAAAAATTGTAGTTAAAGTATTAAAAAAATGAGTGTTAAAAAAAAACTCACTTGAGATTTTCTATTTCAAAACAAAAAAGAACCACATACATGGAATAATTTTTTGTAGTATTTGGATTACTCCCTCCTTTTTTAATAATAAACCAATGAGACATAAATTCAAAACTTATCATAAGTGGTGAAATAATATAGCCAAAAAAAAATATTGTGAAGTGTTATCTCTTACCTTTGAAATTTACTTAAGGTGTCATAAAGTGATTTTCAAGGTAACTTTCAAAATACAATTTAAAGTTTGCCAATGGAAGAGGTGCAACATATAAATTTAAAAAAATAATAATAATGATTTGAATTCAATCACAAAAGAAAGGAGTTATAATATAGATCTAATTGATTTTGATATATTAAAGCAAAGAAATAGCATGAAAGAAATAACACAGTCTCAACAAGATAAAAGATAGTTTTTTTAATTTTTTAAAATTAAGTGTAAAGCATACAACATAAAGAAAGGTCTAAATAAATGCACAAAATCATAGTACTCAAAGTATATCTAACAATTATACATAAATCATAACCTATATTAGGCATATATGCATAGAACATATGGCAAGGAATGTTGTCATAGGTTAAAAAACAAATAAGCAAAACTAAAAATGGTTTGAACATAAAACACCTCAAATAATAAATAAGCAGGAAGGAGAAATGTAGTTTAACTTCCTATTGAACATGGTTGGGCACAATGAGAATCCAAAAAAATGTTGATAAAGGTGAAGCTATAGGACGTACAATGATGAAAATAATACATAGGGAAAAGCATTACAATGATGATAGAGATATAAGAAGAAAAAAAACCTTGGTTCAATTTTAAATCACAAAAGTGATACTAGACAAAGGAATTAATGGTAAAATTCTCATAAAGTCATAGGATAAGAGAACAAGGAAATAAAAACATATAGAAAAACTTAAACTAGATGCCAAAAGAAAAGATTAAAAACACTAAAATGAGTAAATAAGGCATAAAAAAATAAGAATGTTAGATAAGATTAATAGCCAAAAAGAAGTCATAAATTTAGATTCATAAAAGATAAACAACATAGAGATATGAAAGTTATGATGTTATTATTCTCAAATATGAATAACTAGTCAAGTTGAAATTAATAAAAAATAGAACTAGTAAAAAAATTAGAATGCAGGGATAACTAACTAAAAGAGAGAAATTATCTTTGTTGTATGCATAAAACTAGAATAATGGCTTCAAAAACTCCTTTAATAGTCTAAAAAAATAAGTTACAGGGTAAAAAAAAGATGAAAAAATATAAAATTCCTCCAAGAAAGACCTAAAAAATACTCACCAACAATGTTAAAATAACCAACACTCTAATACCATGAAAAAATTATTACAAAAGATTAGAATAATAAAAATTGAGTAATAATGCTACTTTGAAATGAATGTGACAAGTGTGTAAATCATCATAGGATAAAAACCCCACACTAGTATTGAAAGTTTGCAACAAAAATATCTAATTATAATAGCATGAAGAATTTAGGAAAAGAATGGCCTTTGGCCAAGAGAGCATCAAGGATGCAAGAGCAAGACCAAATTAAAAAGTGTTGTGAGAGTGTAGTAATAAGTGTTGAATAAAGGGAGAAGGGAGTTGTTTATAAAAAGTTGATAGAGAAAAAGAGTTACAAGTGCAAGCTTTAACATGTGTGCCATGTGTCCTTAATCCTCTTATAAATGGGTAGAATGTGTGTGTCATGTGAAGGAAGAAGAGTTATATGTAAGTAACTTCAAATCAAACAAGTGAAGTAAAGAAGTGAGTGACACCTTAAAAGATAAGAATAAATTGTATTTATAAATATAATAAATGCACACACACATAAAACTCATAATAAACTTATAAACTTATATGAAGGACTGAAATTAAGGTTATTTCTCTAACATTTTCCCTTAAGCTTAAATATAGGGTTACAAAAGTGGAAAAAAAATTTACAAAGAAAGAAAGGAGTTGAAATTATATAATGCTCCCCCTTAATAGAAACTTTCTTTAAAAAAAAATTACAATAGTTTTAAGAGAGAAAAGAAGATAAAGTGTTGCCAAATGTTGCAAGGATGAAAGTTTGATGACCAAGAATCTCCAAGAATCTTCTTTGGACAATGTGATTGATCTGCAATAAAACAAAAACCAATAAAAAAGATTAATGGTCTATAAAACCTACATGACAAATAAGATAACACCAATATTTCAATTTAAATAACCAATGTGCTAAATAATAATCTACATACATAATGTTTTAAAAATAAATGTAAAAAGAATGTAATTAGAGAAAAGAAAATTTCCATTACCAAATGTGATATCCTGCATGAAAATAAGTTAGCCAAAAAGTCTTTAAATAAACCATATTTTCTTTGCAACAAATATCAAGGAATGCATAAAATATATTGAGTTTAATCAAATTGAAGACAAATAAGATGTTACACTTGAAAAAGATATTCTATGTAAAGTATTAGAAGAATTATCAAAAGAAGACATATCAAAGTCTCTAAAAAATTCATTTTCTTTATAAATACAAATAATTTTAATCTTAGAGTTAAGAGATTTAATCATTTTCTAATAGTACAAAGTGTCCTGCATGGATTCACTACAAAATTTATATGGATACAATTTCTAACATTTAGATATATGATACCCGTATTATATACAAGGCACATAAGATTTAGTATTTTTAACCATAGCATATACATTATAAGTAATATAATCAAAAGAAATTGCATTATAAGTTATTCGATGAGGAGGATAATAAGATTTCAAATTTTTATTACAAGCAATAGAATCATCAGAACTAAGACCTTTACAATTTGCATTAGAAGTAGACAAAAGAGGTTTGAGAGTACCATCTTCACACTTATCAAGGCCACAACCCGAATAGCCTATAGATTGCATGATTCTTCAATTGGAATTGGTAGGAGTGATCAAATGAGTTTAAATTTTTTTATAATTACATTTAGATTACACATTAGATATATTAGTATGTGCAAAACATACAAGTTTTTCATTTAGAAGATCAAAAGAGTTTTGCATAGACATTATTTTCTCATTAAAAAGGTATTGAAGAGCATTAAGAGTGTTATTTTGACATTTATTTTTATGTCGAAGAGTACTAATTTCATAATTTTAAAAAAAAAAATTGGGTATAATGATCTTAAAAACTTTTAAAATGATCAATTTAAAGGTCATGAGAGCACAAGAAACAAAGTTAACTATCATTGAAAAAAATCAATTACTAACAACATCGAGTGATCTAAAAACATGTTAAAATATTCATATTAAGAAAAATCAATAATTTAATATGATTGTCTTAGATCAATTAGCTTGTAAATGTAATCCTACACCAAAATTCCAAAACATGGAATTAATTTAAGACTTGTATTTTATTTTATTTTATTTTAAATGCTACTTTTATTTGAAATAACCAATTTTAAAGATTAAGATTCAAAAAAAAATCAGAATTTTTTATTTTTAAATGCTATTTTAAAATAAATAAAAAACTTTGAAAAAAAGAGATTTAAGAAAAAATTAAATGCTTTAAAAAAAAATTTAATTAAAACATCAAAAAAAAAATTACTGTTTGAAAAAAAAAATCTCGCTTGAGATTTTCCATTTGAAAACTAAAAATAACCACATGCATGGAATTAAGTTTTGTGTTATTTTGGATTACTCCCCATTTTTTTTAAGTAAGAAAAGAATGATACAAAATTTAAAAATTTATCATAAGTGGTTAAATAATATATCCAAATTAATTATCTCCAAGTGTTATCTCTTACCTTTGAAATTTATTCAATGCATCATTAAGTGATTTTGAAGGTAACTTTAAAAAGAATGATTAAAGCTTGCCAATGGAGGAGACGCAATATATAGATTTAAAAATGTTTTAATGATTTGAATCCAATCAGAAATGAAAAATGTTATGACATAGCGCTAATTGATTTTGATTTATTAAAATAAGGAAATAACATGAAATAAAAAATGCATCCTCAACAATATAAGAGATATTTTTTTTAAAATGAAGTTCAAATCTTATAGCATAGAGAAAGGTTTACAAACACATATTGAAGAATAGTATTAGCAGTACAGTTGACAGTTATACATAGATCATAAACTATATTAAACATATATATGCAGAATGTAAGGCAGAAGATACTAGCATAGGTAAAAATTGAATAAGCAAAACTAAAAATGGTTTAAACACAAAAACCATTAGATAATAAACAAGGAAGGAGAAATGTAGTCTTACTTCCTAGTGCACATGTTGGGCTTAACAAAAATAAAAAATAAAATGATGAATTAGGTGAAGCTGTAGGACTTATAATAATGAAAATAACACATAGGAAAAATCATTACCTCAGCTCGATCGTAAAGCATAGAAGTGGAGCTAGACAAAGGAATCAATGGTAAAATACTTATAAATTTACAAGATATCAGAACAAGGAAATAAAAACATATAAAAAAAGCTTAAACTTGATGCTAAAATGAAAGAATAAAAAGCACTGAAATGAGCAAAAAAAACTATGAAAGAATAAAAATGTTAGACTGTATTCAAAGCAAAAAAGAAGGCACAGATTGAGATTCATGAAATATTAATAACTCATAGTTAATAGATATTAATGTTTTGTTGTTATTATTCTCAAATATGAATAAAACTAGTGAAAAAACAAGATTACATGGATAAATAGTTAAAAGAGAGAAAAAATTGTTGTATGCATAAAATTAGAATAATGGCTTCAAAAAATTCTTGAACCTTAAAAAAATAGGTTAAATGTTAAAAACAAGCAAAAAAAATCTAAAATTCCTCCAATAAAGACCTAAAAATACTCATCAACAATGTTAAAACAATCAACACTCTGATACCATGATATAAATAAGGTTAAAGATCAAATTAAACATTGAATAAATAATAAAAATTAAGGAACAATATTACCGTGACGTAAACACAAACTAAAAAATTGAGGTGATGTAACAAGTGGGTAATCTATTCTACATATAAAAACCCCTCACTAGTGTTGAATACTTGCAATAATATTCTACAATTATAATAGTGCAAAGAAGCTATGAGAAGAATGGATTTAGGCCAAGAGAACATTAAGGATACAAGAGCAAGACTTGATTAACAAGTGTTGTGAGATTATAGTAGTAAATTTTGAAAAAAGAGAGAGGAGAGTTATTTATAGTAGTAAAGTGTTAAGAGAAAAAGATTTACAAGTTCAAGCTCTAACATATGTACCATGTGTTCTTAATCCTCTTAGAAGCAGGAAGGATGTGCTCACCATATGATGAGAAAGGAGTTACATGCAATTAACTCTAAATCCAACAAATGAACTAGAGAGGTGAGTGACACCTCACAAGGAAAGAATAAAGTGCATTTAAAAATACAATAAGTACACACACACACATAAGACTTAAGATAAGCCTATAAACTTATAAGAAGGACCCAAATAAGGTTAATTCTCCAACACTTCCCTTTAGGCTTAAATTTTACATTACAAAATTAGAGAAAAAATTTGACAAATAAAGAAAGGAATTGCAATTACATAATACTCTTCCTTAATAAAAATTTCCTTCAAGAGAAATTAAAATAGTTTAGAGAAAAGAAATAAGAGAAACTATTGTTAAAATTTATAAAGATGAAAGTGTGATGACCAATAATCTCCAAGAATCCTCTTTGATCAATGTGATCGATATGCAATGGAACAAAGACCAACAAAAAGAAGAATGATCCACAAAACCCACAATACAAATAAGCAAACACAAATCTTCCAAGTTAAGTAACCAATATGATTAAAAATATAATCTACATACATAATGTAATAAAAGTAAATGTAAAAAAAAAGGTAATTGGTGTAAAGATTACTTCCAATACAAAGTATGATATCCTACATGAAAATAAATTAGTCAAAAAAGTTCTAATTAAAGCATATTTCTTTTACAATAAAAATAAGGGAATACATAAAAAAGATTTAGTTTAATCAAAATAGACACAAAGAAGACCTGTCACTTGAAAAAGATATTTTGTATAAAGAATTAGAATAATTATTACAAGAAGACATATCAAAGTGTCTAAAACATTCATTTTATTTAGGAATCCAAATAGTTCTAACCTTAAAGTTAAAAGATTAATTCATTGTTTAACAATGTGAAGTATCGAACATCAATTTACCACAAGATTTATATGGATGCAATTTCTAACATTTAGATATATGATGCCTATATTTTCTATACTACGTAAAATTTTAGTATTTTAACCATAACATGTACATTATAAGTAGTATAATTAAAATAAGTTGCATTATAAGTCCTTCAATAAGGAAGACAATAAGATTTCAAATTTTCATTAGAAATACTAGAATTATCAAAACCAAGGCTTGTATTAAAAGTAGGTAAAAGAGGTTTGAGAGTATCATCTCCACACTTACCACACCCACCACCCAAATATTCCATAGATTTTGTGATTCTTAAGTCAGGGTTGGTAGAAGGAATGTTCACATAAGTTTGAGTTTTTTAGAAGCACATTTAGATTCAATATTATAGCTATTAGTATGAATAAAATATGCATGTTTTTAATTTAGAGCAATTTATATATATATATATATATATATATATATATATATATATATATATATATATATATATATATATATAATTTTCTCATTAAAATGGAATTGAAGAGCATCAAAATTGTCATTTTAACATTAAACTTGATGTCAAAGAGTACGAATTTCATCATTTTTAAGAGAAATATTTTGCATAGTGCTCTTAAAAACTAAAAAAATAATCAATTTAAAGGCTATGAGAGCGTAAAAAATGAATTTAGCTATCATTGAAAAAAATCAATTATTAACAACATTGAGTGATCCAAAAAATATGTAAAAATAGTCATCTTTAAAAAAATGAAGATTTAAATATATAAATATGCTTGTCTTAGATCAATTAACTTGTAAATGTAAGTCCACACAAAAACTCCAAAACCTAAAATTAATTTGAGTGCCGTATTTTTTTATTTTTATTTTTTTAAAAATACTACTTTTACTTGAAATAACCAATTTCAAAGATTAAGGTTTAAAAAAGAAATTAAAAAATTGTATTTTTGAATGCTACTAAAAAAATACTTTTCTTTGAAAACAAATGATTTAGGAAAAAACTAAATGCTTTAGAAAACCTTTAGTTAAAGCATTCAAAAAAATGAGTGTTTGAAACAAAAAATCTTACTTGTAATTTTTCGTTTCAAAACAAAAAAGAACCACATGCCACATGCATAGAATAAAGTTTCGTAGTATTTAGATTACTCCCGCCTTTTTTTAATAAGAAAGGAATGAGACAAAAAATTAAAAAATTGTCATAAGTTGTGAAATAATATCTCCAAAAGAATTATTTCCAAGTGTTATCTCTTACCTTTGAAATTTACTCAATGCATCATAAAGTGATTTTGAAGATAAATTTAAAAAGAAAGTTTAAAGCTTCCCAATGGAGGAGGCGCAAGATATAGATAAAAAAATGTTTTAATTATTTGGATTCAATTACAAAGGAAATGTATTATAGCATAGTGCTAATTGATTTTGATATATTAAAACAAGGAAATAATATGAAATAAATAACATAATCTCAATAAGATAAGAAATAGTTTTTTTTGGTAAAAATGTAGTGGAAATTGTATAACATATAAAAAGGTATAAAGACATAACTTAAAGCATATTATTTAAGTTATAGCTGATAATTATACATAGATCGTAACATCTATTACATATATTTACGTAGAACATATGGCAGAGGATGTTATTGCAAGTGAAAAAATGAAAAAGCAAAACTAGAAATGATTTGAACATAAAATACATCAGAGAATAACCAATAAGGAAGGAGAGTACAATTTAACTTCCTAGTGCACATAGATAGGCACAATAACAAGCACAAATAAAATGCTAAATGAGGTGAAGTTGAAGGACTTATAATGATGAAAATAATGCATAGAAAAAATCATTACAGTGATGCCAGAGATAAAAGAAGAAAAATCCTCATCTCAATTATAAAGCATAGAAGTGGCACTTTGACAAAGGAATCAACAATAAGATGCTTAGAAAGTCATAGGATAGAAGAGCAAGGAAATAAAAACATATCAAAAATTTTAACCCTAATGCTAAAAAGAAAAAATAAAAATCACCAGAATGAGCAAAAAAAGGCATAAAAGAATAAGAATGTCAGAGAAGATTAACAGCCAATAAGAAAGCATAGATTGAGATTCACAAAACATAAACAACTCAAAGATATTAAATCTATGATGTTATTATTCTTAAATATGAATAATTAGACAAGCTGAAATTAATAAAAAATGGAAATAGTGAAAAACTATAATGCATGGATAAATAACTAGAAGAGAGTGGGAAAATATTATATGTATAAAACCATAATAATAGCTTTTAAAACTCCTTGAGTAACCTGAAAAAATAGGTTAGAGAGAAAAAAGATGAAAAAAATTCTAAAATCTTTCCAAAAATACCTACAAAATACTCACCAACAATGTTAAAACAACCAATGCTCTCATACCATGATAGAAATATTGTCAAATGTCGAATTAAATGTTGAATAAATAATAAAAATTAAATAATAATGTTACTTTGATGTGAACATAAATCACAAAGTTGAGGTGATTGTGACAAGTGGAAAAACCATCATACATGGAAAAAAATCCAAACTGGTATTGACAAATTACTACAAGAATATCTAATTACAATAACATGAAGAAGCTAAGAAAATAATGACCTTAGGCCAAGAGAAAATCAAGGATGCAAGATTAAGACTAGATCAACAAGTGTTGTGAGATTTTAGTAGAAAGTGTTGAATAAAGTGAGAGGAAAAATCTTTATAAAGAGCTAAGAGAGAAAAGGAGTTACAAGTGCAAGCTCTAGGATGTGTGTCATGTGTCCCTAATCATATTATAAGTGAGGATGATGTGTGTGTCATGTGGGGGTAGAGGAGTTAGATTCAAGTAATTCTAAATCCAACAAGTGAACTAGAGGGGTGAGTGACACCTCAAAAGGCAAGAATAAAGTGCATTTATAAATACAATAACTTCACATACATAAGACTTAAGATAATGTTATAAACCTATACAAAAGACCCAAATTAAGTTTAATTCTCTAACACTTCCCCTTAAACTTAAATATGAGGTTACAAAATTAGAATTTTTTCAAAGAAAGAAGAGAGTTAAAATTATATAATACTCTTTTTTAATATAAACTTCTTTCAAGAGGAATTACAATAGTTTAGAGAGAAGAAAGAAGAGCAAGTGTCACCAAAAGTCTCCAAGAATCATCTTCGGACAATATGGTCGATCTATAATTAAACAAAGATCAACAAGAAAAATTAATGATCCACAAAACCTGAAAGACAAAAAAGCTAACACCAATCTTTCAAGTTAAGTAACCAATTTTCTCAAAAATATAATCTATATACATATTGTAATAAAAGTAGATGTATAAAAAATGCATTTTAAGCAAAGACAACTTTCAATACAAAATGTGATATCCTGCATGTAAAGAAGTTGTTTTAAAAAGATATAAATATAGAATATTTTCTTTACAACAAAAAGTAGAGAATACATACAATAAATTGCATTCAATCAAAATAGAGACAAAGAAATATGTCACTTGAAAAAGATATTCTATGTGAAGTATTATAAGAATTATTGTAAGAAGACGTATCAAGACCTCTAAAATATTCTTTTTTTTTAAGAATCCAAATAGTTTTAACCTTAGAGGTAGAAGACTTAATCATTTTTTAACAATACAAAATGTTATGCATGGATTTACCACAAGATCTATGTGGATACAATTTCTAACATTTAGATATAAGATGCACATATTTCCTATAATGCATATAAGGTTTAGTATTTTTAACCATATTATGTATATTAGAAGTTATATAATTAAAATAAGTTGCATTATAAGTATTTCGATGAAGAGGACAATAAGATTTTAAATTTTCATTAGAAGTAGTAACATCATCAAAATTGAGACCTTTTACAATTTGCATTAGAAGTAGAAAAATTAAATTCGAGAGTACCATCTTCACACTTTACAATCCTACCACCTGAATAGCTCATAGATTTCATGATTCTTAAGTCAGGGTTGATAGAAGGAGTGTTCACATGAGTTTGGGTTTTTTATAAGCACATTTAGATTCAACATTAAAGCTATTAGTATGTACAAAAGATAAAAAAAATTAATTTAGATCATCAAAAAAGTTTTGTATAGACATCATTTTATCATTAAAAAGGTATTGAAGAGTGTTAAGAGTTTCATTTTAAAATTGAATTTGATGTCAAAGAGTACAAATTTCATCATTTTCAAGAGAAATATTTGACATGGTCATTTTAAAAAGTAAAATAATGATCAATTTAAAGACTATGAGAGCACAAGAAATAAAGTTAGAAATCATTGAAAAAAATCAATTATTAAAAACATTGAGTGATCCAAAAAAATATTGAAAAATATTTTTCTTAAAAAAAACGAAGATTTGAATATATAAATATGCTTATCTTAGATCAATTAATTTGTCAATGTAAGTCTACACCAAAACTCTAAAACTTATAATTAATTTGAATGTTATATTTTTATTTTTATTTTTTTAAAATACTACTTTTACTTGAAATAATCAATTTAAAAAGTTAAAATTTAAAAAAACTTTAAAAATTTTATATATGTTATTATAATATACTTTTCTTTGAAAAAAGTGATTTAAGAAAAAAAAAAAAAAAAAAATCTTTTAAAACAACTTTAGTTTAAAACATTAAAAAATTGAGTGTTTGAAAAAAAAAGCTCACTTCAGATTTTCCATTTCAAAACAAAAAAGAAGCACATGCATGGAATAAAGTTTCATATTATTTTGGATTACTCCCACTTTTTTTAATAAGAAAAGAATGAAATAAAATTTAAAAAATGTCATGAGTGGTGAAAGATTATAGCCAAAATAATTAGTTTTTGGATTACTCCCCTTTTTTAATAAGAAAAGAATGAGACAAAATTTTAAAAATTATCATAAGTGGTGACATAATATAAGTAAAATAATTATTGCTAGGTGTTCTCTTACCTTTGAAATTTAGTTAAGGTGTCATAAAGTGATTTTTAAGATAACTTAAAAAAAATGTTTAAAGTTTACCAGTAGAGGAGGCAAAACATATAGATAAAAAAATGTTTAATGATTTGATTTTAATCACAAAAGAAATGTGTTATAACATAGTGTTAATTGATTTTGATATATTAAAACAAAGAAATAGCATGAAAGAAATAACACAGCCTCAACAAGATAAGAAATATTTTTTTTGAAAGAATGAAGTGGAAAGTGTATAATGTAGAGAAAGACCTAAAGATATAAATTGAAGCATAGTACTCAAAGCACAGTTGATAGTTGTACATAGATCATAACCTTTATTAGGCATATATACATAGAACGTATGGAAGAAGATGTTGTCATAAGTGAAAAATTGAATAAACAAAACTAGAAATGGTTTGAACATAAAACATATCATAGAATAACCAAGAAGGAAGGAGAAACATAATCTAACTTCCTAGATCACATGATTGGGCACGACAAGAAGCACAAATAAAATGTTAAATGAGGTAAATAAATAGGACTTATAATGATGAAAATAATGCTTAGGAAAAAAGCATTACAATGACATTATAGATAGAAGATGAAAAAAGCGTAGCTCAGTTGTAAAGCATAGAAGTGGCATTAGACAAAGGAATCAATGATAACATGCTCAGAAAGTCACAGGATATAAGATCAAGGACATACAAACATATGATAAAGCTTAAACCTAGTTCTAAAAAGAAAAAAATATAAATCACTTAAATGAGTAAAAAAGACATGATAGAATAAAAGTGTTAGAGAAGATTGATAGCCAATAAGAAGGCACAAATTGATATTCACAAAAGATAAACAACTAAGAGATATTAAATTTATGATGTTATTATTCTCAATTATGAATAACTAGTCAAGCTTAAATCAATAAAAAAATATAATTAGTGAAAAAATAGAATGCAGGGATAAATAACTAGAAGAGAAAAGTTTTTTTGGTTATATGCATAAAACCAAAATAATTGTTTCAAAAACTCCTTAAATGACCTATAAAAAAGGTTGGAAAAAAAGAGACAAAAAAATCAATAAAATCTCCAAGAAAGACATACAAAATACTCACCAGCAATATTAAAACAACCAACTCTCTGATATCATGATAAAAATGTTGTTAAGGATTAAATTTAACATTGAATAAAAATTAAATATTAAGGAACAATGTTACTTTAAAGTGAAAACAAACCACAAATTTGAGATGAATGTGACATGTGGGGAAACCATCATATAGAGAAAAACCCCACACTAGCATTGAAAGATTTCAATAAGAATCTTCAATTACAATAGCATGAAGAAGCTAGAAGAAGAAGTGCCTTAAAATAAGAGAGCATCAAGGATGCAAGATCAATACTAGATAATAAGTGTTGTGAGAGTACAATATCAAATTTCAAATAAAGGGAGATGAGAGCTATTTATAAAGTTTTAAGAGATAAAAAGAGTTAAAAGTGTAAGCTCTAACATGTATGTCATCTGTCCTTAATCCTCATACAACTAGGAAGGATGTGTGTTCCATGTGTCATTAATACTCTTACAAGTAAGGAGGATGTGTGTTCCATGTGGGGGAGAGGAGTTACATGAAATTAACTCCAAATCTAACAAGTGGATTACATAGGTGAGTGATATATGAAAATATAAGAATAAAGTGCATTTATAAATACAATAAATGCACACACATATAATACTTATGATAAACCTATAAACCAATGGGAAGGACCCAAATTAAGGTTAATTCTCCAACATGATGTGTATAACACACATTTCCTTTACTTGAGTCCAACTTGATTGCTTTATTGGTGATTGACCTATAACCAAGAGTATGTTAAAATATATAACTAGTGCATATAATCTAAGATTAAAAGTATTGAAATTATTGAAATTGATACATAACAAGGTTTAGGATTACACATGTGTGTCGATGCAACTACCTTACCTTTTGTAAAATTGATTTAAAGAGATGTATCATCAGGAATAATTAAATTTGTGATTAGTAAAAATATAAAATATGGTAAGTGCATATATCTAAAGAGATAGAGATAAATTAGAGGACACATGTCCCCAAATTTAGATAAAATGTGAGTTTCCACATGGTAGTTTAGATTAGCTCAGTTGTGTAACCTAGTCATACATATAAATTGATGAGCATGAGTGAAACAAGTCAAGTCACACTATTCACCTCATGAATTTGGATGATGTAATCAAATCCAACCTATAAACTTGGAAATATTGAGTGATTTAACCACCTCAACCATACCAAAATTAAACCAACTACTATAGTATATTGGGTCAATATTTCCATAAAATTTCAACCTGGTAAGTGATGACAATCCATAGAAGTGTTTGAAATCTAAACTATTGTTTGATTTTTTAAATTTTAGGTGTTATTTGCATAGAATATTCATCTTAGATATGTCTCATATTGAAACTATGTATAATAATGGTACTAATATATAGAATTATAACACAAATATATATCTAAATTATATAACTATATAATTTTCCAAATTTGAAAATTGTATAAGTGTGGAAAACATATTTCTAAAATGTACCCACACTATAATCTGAAACTGATAACTAGTGTAAATGTGGAGAACATGTTTCTAAGACATGCCTCTATTATATAGCTAATACTAAAATCTAGTGTAAATGTGGAGAACATGTTTCTAAGACATGCCTCCATTATATATCTAATACTAAAATCTAGTGTAAATGTGGAGAACATGTTTTCAAAACATGCCCCCATTATATATCTAAATAATGTGTAAGCCATGCCTTTATGGCATGCCCCCACTAATATACCCCCCTTTTGAGGTGAAGGGAATTAGAAATTGGTACTCACCATACGTCAAAAGGATGAGATAACTATATTATCTATGTATGAACCATGTAGCATATAAAAAGAGCATATCTCTATAGATATGTCATTGGTGCATGTAAAATGTGATCACATCAAGTCCTAAGATGCATGATGTGAATCATGAAAACATTTAGAATATAAAAGTATAAACTTAAAAATAAATCAAGCACACACACAAGTAAATTCAAAATCAAATCAAAATTCAATGGTCCAAGGATATCTTAAACAAGGGGCATATTCAAATGTCACACAATCAAAAGGGACATGACTTAATCAAATGTCCAAAAAAGACTAGAATTACATATTCAATCATCCATAAAATAAGCAATGACATATTAAAATGTCAAATATGCAAAAAAAGTCATAGGGGGCACAAAAAATAGATCATATTAAAATTCTCAAACAAGTGAATCAAGACACTTGAAAAAGTGCATAAAGGAAAAACATGAAACATAAGCAACTAGCCTAAACATGTCATACTAGTCCATGAATATATATGTTAGAAAAAATGTTAAGTACATAGCCTATCAAGTACACTATGAAAAATATATAAATGGATAAAGGAATTTGTGGTATCTAACATCAAACATGCTAATTAAATTAACTTTATATTGATATAAATTGGGTGTATTATGATCGAAGAATTAGATGCCCCCAATGTCCACTTGGCATGAGTAGAGGGAAATCCCAACATCTAAAAGTGTATAGATCATGTATTTATGTATACATTAATTACATTCAAATTATGTGTGAAACATTTATATAAATAAATTATATGTTATCTCCCAGCATGTAACCAATAATGTATATGCCAAAGAGCTAATAGAACATGTAAACGCTGAAAATATTTTAAGATTTTTTAAATTTTTTAATTTTTTTGGTAATTTTTAAATATGTGAGACCTTGTAACCTTAAATTAGATCCCTTATAGTTTGAATCATGGTTTGATAAGTGGAAAATGTGCATATCATGTTCTTCCTCATAATTTACATGTGCAATAGAAGAACCCTTGTTGGCATTCAGAATATGGACAAATTTACCTTCATGGTAAAAAGATACACCTTGTTGATTTTGGTCAATTTTCAATTCTATTTGGTGTAACCAAAGAGTGCCAGTGTAAATTCATATGTAGATGTGGTAGGCATAACTCAAACCCTTGTTTGAATTATTTTAAAACTACAATTAATTTGGTATTATCATGTTTCTAAAGGATTCTTTCTAACCAAGCTATTTTTGTAAGCCTTTTAGATCAAATACAAGATGTTGTAAACATCTTACATTTCAACTAGTTTTTCTTTATGTAGGATTAACATGGTTATGCCAAAAATAATCATCATCCATGATTAATGTGATTGTTAAATCTTGTTGGTGTGGATATTTTTTGATTTTTTTAACTTGAGGACTTGGCATAGGATGTGGGCCTTCATCATCCTACATCATTGCTACAAGTAATACCAATAGAGGATATTTATTTATTCCATAATTAAATTGTAGTGTTTCTTCATTTATAAATGTATATTGTTTTGTGATAAATAGTGTTTTATTAATATCATTATGTGCATCATGTTGCATATTGGTATCAACACTCTTGTTAAAATAAGAATGAGTAAAGGTGGCATGAGGAAATCTATTATTATGATAGAAATAAGGGAGTTCCTCATATGCCCCCAAGTAATCTAATAATGAATCATTGTTTGAGAACTCATAAAATATAAAATTTTCAAAAGAATCATTCTTATCAACCAAATGAGGGTTAACCAAAGGTAGATCTATTTTGTAATTATGTATACATTCATTTTTGGCCTTTTGGAAATAAGGCTTGGTGTGAGTAGATTACTTTTGATTTATTATTTTATCTAAAAAACCCAAGCCTTATCATTTTTTTATTTAATAAAAATATAGGTTGAGCTATACCTTGATCATGTTTTCCCAATCCTTTCCCTTTGTATCCATATTTGATCAAATATAAAGAACCAAAATCACATTTATAAGACTTCAGTGTAGGATCATTTGTTTGTTGGACCATTATGTTTGAAGGCATTAGTATCCATTGGACATATGTAAACAAATACATGGTGGTTAAATTTTAAGCATGAGTGAAAATTATATGGAATCACATATGTTTCATGTGTCCAAGTCCATCCCAAAAGTATATTATAGTTTAAATCATTTGGCATAACATGACATAAATTAGGTAATTTATGGGGTCCCACAGTAATGTTCAATGTTATTTTTCCCAATACTTATCATTAAATAATATAAAATCATTTGATGCTCATAATTTAAGTTTACAAATCATTAGGCCCAATGTTGATTAAGGAAAGAAAATATATGCTACAAATGTTGAGCCATGAACCGTTACTTACAATGATTCTTTTTAAAATTTTATTACACACACAAACCTAAATATATAATGTATTGGAGAGTTGTCAATGACATCATGGTGATGTCATGGAGGTATCCTAGTGAGTTAATGGATTGATTTTATATCCTAAGTGATAATGACAAAGTGTGTAATGTGTTTGTCCTAGTGTGTTTGAAGTTGGCTTGGTTGATCTTCAAAGTTTGCATGGTTAAGGATGTTCAGGAATGAGTATGATTATTTGAGTATGTGAAATAGATCCCTAAGATATTTTATATGCTTAGAGATATTGTTTACACAATTATAATTCATCTGATATCCCATTTTTTTATCTAGACATGTTAGGTCTAGTGGAAGAAAACATAAGTAGGCAGTTTGATGACATCACCATTTCCACGTGTGGATGATTCAAGAGGAAATGGTCACATGGATTTGTTCAATATTTTTACTAGATATTATGAACCAAATTTAAGGTCATGTCATGTATTTTATCATAAGATATGAGGATGTAAAGTTGGATACTCAGATAGAATTCAAAGTTTTCCCATAGCCAAATTTGTAAAGTGGAAAGAAGAGCTAAGTAAGTATTTTGATGGTAGTATATCTCACATGTATATATGTTTAAATAAAATGTGATCATATGGGTTTGTTCAATTTTAATCCTAGTTTATTTTTTCTAAATTTTAGATCATGAGCTAAAGCACGTCAAAATATATGCACATTCAAAGTTGGTCTCCCAGATAAGTTCTAAGCATAATTGGCTCTGTGATAGAAGATTTTGAGAAGGAACTGTAACGTCATTATATATCTCATGTGTAAAGGTTATAATATCTTATTTTTATATGTATGTATTCTCCTTTGAAAGGTGATCATGAGATTTAAATTTTAGATCATGCATCTAAGCGTAGAAGAATTTATTGAGGTCTAAAGTAGACCTTCTAGGTAGATGTGCAATGGTCCCCATACTTAGTCATATTTTCATGATGTTGAATATGTGGACCTAATAGAGATCCAAAAACTCATGATAGTTCATATAGAGAATATTTATGGTGTTCATTTATTTAAATGGGTCAATATGATAGTTATTTAGCATATTTAAAGATCAAGACTAAATGAAGATCCAATGGTGTACGAGCAATCGTACAAGATTAATCTATTGATGCATATTGATCGAGATGGTAATAAGTGTCAAAGGGTTAAATACTAAGAAAATGTATAGGATAAGGATGTAACGGCTCATGTTCAGTCATACATATTGATCGAATGATGCATGTTATTTGATAAGGACTTGACTGATCTATGGAGATTGACAGAGTGCATGAAGTGAACATGAAAAGATTACACTAGATGAGGTCAAAGTGATAGAGGTTTAATGATTGAGCATTAATAAATATGCATTAAAGATTAGAAAATATAAATGTAGTTATATTAATTAAATACTGAGAGGAAAGGAGATGCAAGCAAAGTGGTCAAAGTTTAACTGATTGTTGTCATTTAAATATTCAAATTTACAAAGGAAAAAATAGTCTATGGTTTTTTTTACCATACCTTTCAATAAATAAAAAATTTCTCATGTAATTAAAATAAAATTGGTATTGGACAGCATGGTGCATCTAATGAACCTAATTTTATGATTTGAAATTGTGTATAGTTAAAGATATTAAGGTTCCAAGTTGAATGTGTGTTTGTGTTTATTCTGCAAGTGACCTAAGAAAGATATTTCAGCTCATTTTGATGTTGTTTCAATGTCTCATTATGAATTATTTATTTGTGAGTGTTATAAACTCCATTAGGATTCTCTATATGGATTGTAAAGGTGTGATCAATCTATTTCGAGTATAAATAATGCGTAATAAGTTGATTGTATGTTTGGTAATGGTGTTCTTGTGTATAAGGTCTTTGTTTGAGTTGTTTGAGCATATGCAGAGGTGAGATAAGATGACTATGATCATTTGAGAATGATGAAGTGGACATAAATAGTGTACCCATGTATTTTAAAGTAGTCTTATGTTCTTTTTTTTTCTCGAGGGTGTGTTAAATGTGTGAATGGGTTCACATGAGACCTATAACGGCTACAAGTGCCTTATTAAAAGGTGTAGTTCCTTAAGGGTCACCCATAGATGCTATGGCAAACCTATGAAGATTTTATTGAGATATTTATTCATGTGAGAGATGACTTAAAGGCTAAGACATGCCTAATGGCCAACCAGGGTGTTGATTATCATGATTACTCTATAAGTAGTGGAACCAAAGATGATGATTTCTAGACTTGTGAGCGAGAGACTAATGGGAGATTTGAGAGAGGCTTGTGTGTGTGAATTGGGAATAAAATAATAGGTAGAGTGCCTTGAGGATGATTTGATGAGTAGATCAGTTTGAGGACTATTTGTATGACATGTTGGTCATAATTATGTTGGGAGAATTATGCTCTTGTTGTTTGAGTATTAGTGAAGGTGTAGAGTGATAATCAAAGGTCCATCATTAAGTGTCGAAGACATTAGTTCAAAGGTGGATGTGTTCATAGGTTTTATTTTTGTAGATAAACATCTAAGGTGGTTGAAACTTCTATGTAAGGTGAAACTTGCTAAAAGGTATGGCTTTTGTTGTAGCTCAGCTAGATAGGTGTGACAATACCTTGTGGGATTATATTCTTACTAAGTAGGGATGGTAGTTCCTTGAACATTTGTAGATGGTATAGATTGTATCTTGTTATTATAGGATAGTAATCTAATTATAGTTTCTAATGGGTTTTATTCCTCAATAGGGTTTCATGTATGTGTCATGTGTTATGTGATTGATCTTGCATTGTCTATCTTGCTCATTGATATGATGTTGTGTATTATTCATGAATGTTTGTGGTAACTGATTAAGTGTTTGTAAAGATCAAAATTGAAGTTGTATTTTTTGGGCTCGCTTATTCACCCCCCCCCCCCCCCGCTCAAGTTATTTTACCTCTAATAATTGGTATCAAAGTAGGTCCTTTGGTAAAGGCTTAACATCTTGAAGGTGATCCAAAGTATAACATGGGTAATCATCAAGGAGGTTTCTCTACTAAGCAAGCACTAATGTTCAATGGATCTAATTATTCTTTTTAGAGTGAAAATATGATGACATACATTATGTCCCTAGGGTTTGATGTATGGCAATATGTTTTGGATGGTTATGTTGCTCCTATTACTCCTCCATCTATTGTTAGAGAGAATTTGTTTGAGAATAATTCCAAGGTGATGAATGCTATCACTTTTAGTCTTTTAGAGACTGAATACACCAAGGTAATCAATTTTACATATTCTAAAAATATATGAGACAAAATGAATATCATTTTTGAAGGAGATTCAAAGGTTAAGCTTGCTAAGTTGAATATTTACAAAAAGATATTTGAAAGTTTCAAGATGAAGGAAGAAGATTATGTGGCTTCCTTTATGCAAAGATTTGATGACACTATGAACATCATCAAAGGTATTGGAGAGAATATTGAAGAGGAAATTATATTCTAAAATGTATTAAGGTCTCTATTTTTCAAGTTTGATCCAAAGGTATCTACTATAAAAGAGAGTCATGATCTTACTCAGTTGAAGATGGATCAATTGTATGGCACCCTTACTGCATATGAGATGAGAATAAATGATGATATAACACCAAATAAGGAAGCTACATTAAAGATATATATGAAGCCTAAGAATAATTTCCAAGGTAATAAATCCAAAGAATCTGAAATATCTAAAATTGATGACGATGAACTAATTGATTTGATTATTAGGAAATTGAACACATGCTCAGGGAAGTATAAGGGTAAACTACCCTTCAAATGTTTCAATTGTGGAGAGATAGGAAAAAAAATTTAGAAGTGCCCTCATGAGCATGAAAATAATGTTGATGAAGAGTATGTTTAATGCCAAGATGAAGATAAGAAGACATACAAGAAGAAAGGATTATGAAAGTATAACAATAAGAAGTCCTTCAAGAATAAGAAGAGTCTCTACAATAAAGAAGATTGTAACTCATCAGATGAGAATGAGGATAGTGAATCAGAATGTGATCATGAAAATGATGGTCTTACTAAAGATGAATCTCTATTCATGGATAAGAAAGGAATTTACTCACATCAGGAGTCTACTTGGAGTGATTCAGATAATGATGAAGATGAGATGGACTATGAGACTATTTTGATTAATGTTCTTAAAGAATTGAAGATTGTGAAGAAGATAAAATCTATTCTCAAATACTATGATTATAAATTTATTTTTTTTGAGTCAATATCGGTTGAATACTCTAGGGATCATGAAGGTGTTGTCATGTTTCTTAATTATAAGTTAGAATCTATGTCTAAAAGTCTAAGAGCCAAAGAAGAAGAGTGTTCAAGGTATGATTTTGAGATTATATATTTGAAAGATGAGTTAGAGAAATATGATAGTAATGTGAAGAAATTTGTGACATTTTAAAATAGATCATGTGATCTAGATAATATTCTTAGTGGTTAAAATCATGCTAGTGATAGAACTGGTGTTGGATAGGGAGAAGAGCTAAAGAATGTAACTCAAGACAAGATAAAGACTAATGTGAACTAGGATAATCATACTTTTAAGACAAATCGATAGACATGGAATGAATATTTTGGTAGATTAAAGATAAATTAGATCAAGTATCTAAATTCTATGAGGTATGCAAGATTCATGTAATCAATTTGCTCATTGTTATGCCCTTAATCGTTGGCATGTATGGGGATATATGTAGCTGACTTGTGGCTTATGTAACCATTTTGCATATTATTTTACATTTATATATGAATTTTTAAGCTTATTAGGTCAGCCTATTGGTGGAACATGCCTTGTTATATTATATATAGGAGGTAGGGTTAGTTATTAATCATCATATTAGAGTATTCATTCTTATTGCAAGCATTTTGGAGGTTGACCCCTCAAAATGGCTTATCTATTATTCATATTTTATATTATATTTATATATAATTATGATATATTTCTATTATTATACTTATTTGGTGAATTAATATCATTCCAAGTGGTATCAAAGCATTGATTTGGGCCATAACTAGGTAAAAAATCCTAGACCTTGAAATTTGGATATATCTCATAAATAGTTGCTAATTTATTTTCAATTATTTTACTGTAGTATAAAGAATTCAATTAATATTACATTAAAATTTCATCTCATTTAGATCTATTTTTCAAAATTTATCACTATTTTAGGTTTTTTCATAAATTTGCTCCATAGCTTGCAAATTGCAAAAAAATTCAAATTTATTTACATTTATGGAAATCATGGAAAAAAATATTTTGGGTTTATTCTTTGATATTTATGATTTAAGGATAAAATATATAAAAATATTCATATTTAAATTTGGGTCAATAGGTCAAAATAAGGTTCACCATCAAGCCTTCTTATGGCTGGTCCTAACACTCACGAATTGGGGAAGGGAAAAAGACCCCTAAAAATCCTTCAAGGGATGACATGAAGTCTAAAACATCTAATATTATTTCTAAAATTTATTCAATTAAAGTCTGATGTAGAAGGATGTGCAAGTCCAAAACTCAAATGTCAACAATGCAAAGGGAACGTAATTGTGTGAACATTCAATTGCATCAGATCATGACATACCTGGCTACTATTTGATCTCATTTTCCTATCATCAACCCTCCAAATTTTCCTTCTTGTCCTTCTCCTCTCAAAAATAACACCATAAATATAGGGGTGAAATCAATGTTTCCCAAAGTGGATGTATGCAAGTTTAATGGTAAGGATCCACTCACTTGGATCACTCAAACTAAAAATCTATTTGATTTGCACCAAATTCCTAGCTCTCAAAAGGTGATTTTGGCATCTCTATATCTAGAACCTGATCCATTCATTTGGTATCACTGGTTATGTACTTAAAATAAGATGGTGTTATTGTTATATGGTCAATATTCTCTAATGAATTGATGTCTCATTATCAAGATAATGTTTCTAAAAACTAATTTAACTAGTTAGCCAAACTACAATAAATAGGAACAATGAAGGATTATATTCATCAATTTTAAAATCTATCCTTGCATGTGGAGGACATCACTGAGGTAAATCTAACTGACCTTTTTCTAGGTGGAATAAAATATAGAATTCAATTGGAAGTTCATATGTTTAACCCCACAACTATATTTGAAGTTATACCAAGGGCATGCCTAGTAGAAGAAAAAGAGATGATCAAATGTCATCCTTTCATTACTAGTTAGGAATGCACCTTCCCAACTCCATCATTTCCTCAACCTACCATATTGACACTAAAACAAATTTAGGAGAAGTGTGCCAAAGTGTTGTGTTATGGTTGTGATAGTAAATGGAGCAAAGGTCATCGATGTGATGAAAAGAAATTATTCTACATTGAAGGGGCTAATAAGGATGAAGAAAATGAGGAGGCATATGATGAGGGTTTTAAAGGACCTAAAGATGAAGTTTTATATTCTCAACCTACTATCTCCTACCATGCCATTGCAATTATTTCTACTCCTCATACTCTTAAGGTGGTAGGTTTCATTCAAAAATAGGTCACAGTGCTGATTGACTCAGGTAGTACACATAATTTCATCAATAGTAAGTTAGTTGATCATTTGAATTATTTCATCTACAAATCCCTATAATTTCAAGTCATGACTATAGATGGTGGTACAATTAATTGTTATGGAAAATGTCACAGTATTAAGTTAGCAATGGGAGACTATTTGCTAGATTCTCT